>CAWUBA010000124.1:0-12613 GCA_963920205.1 Stenodema calcarata | reverse complement strand
GTTGGCTGCAAATTTGGCCCAACTCTCTCGAATCTCTTGGGACAGAAGTTGATCCCAACCAAGTTTGGATTGGACCACTGATCTCTGTAGAATTCGGGCTAGTACGGCCACAGGTAAAATCCATCCCAATGGATCATAAATTTGGCCAATTTGGGATGCCAGTTCGCGTTTTGTGCGAACGTTCGGGAGTGGGGTGACTTTATAGGAAAAAGAATCGGAAATGTTGTCCCAGCGTAGACCTAGGACTTTGAGAGTAGCATCATTGTCGGAACTGAATTCAAGAAATTGGGCACTTGGCAAAATGTGATCATTTGGGATCCCATGAAGGAGGGTTGGGTCATTTGCTGCCCATTTTCTTAGCTGGAACTGGGCTGAGTGAAGAAGCCTGATAAGTTGCTCACGTAGTTCGAGTGCTTGCTGCTTTGTGTCAGCGCCAAAAAACAAATCATCTACGTAAGTAGTAGTTTTGAGAATTCGGGCAGCATCCTCTAGATGAGGAGGGGCCAAATTGGCTAATTCCTGTAGCACACGACAGGCCAGGAAAGGTGCAGAGGCAGTTCCATAAGTTACTGTATTTAATTGGAAATCTTGTATTTGACAGTTGGGATTTGATCGCCAACAAACTCGTAACAGGTCTCTGGAGTGTTGGGAATGAAGAATCTGCCGGAACATTTGTTTGATATCAGCCGTAATGGCGTATTTATGAAAACGGAACCTGGTAAGAACATCATCCATCCCAAGTTGTAATCGGGGACCAACATGTAATATGTCATTTAATGAGAAACCACCGGGGGTTTTTTGGCTGGCATTGAAGACTACCCTGATTTTTTCTGGAGGGTCGTCCTTTTTGGTTACAGCGTGATGAGGAATGTAATAGCAAATTTGGTGATGGGCTGGCGGCGGAACCGGGGACATATGTCCTAGGGAAATATATTCCTCCATAAATGATTTATAGGCAGCTTTTAGTGTCGGGTTTTTGGAAAGTTTGGCTTCCAGTCCAAAAAATCGGGACATAGCCAATTTTCTGGAAGGCCCTAGAAGAGATGGGGCCAGTTTAAGTGGTAAATCGACGGAAAATCTTCCATCAGGAAGTCGAGAAATAGTGTTCTGAAAGATTTGTTCAGCCTCCAGCTCATCCGGAGTTTGCTTGGTCGGTTCGTCAAAATCTTCAATTCTATACATTCTTTCCAACAACTCTGCTAATTGGGAATTCGAAGTTCTGGAAGCCGCTTTTACATGAGAGTTGGAGAGTGGGTGTTGAGAAATATTGTCCCCAAATTGAGGGGTTTTTGGTAGTTGACAGTCGGAAGTTGGTTGTGTGGTAGTCTGAAGATGAAAGCGTAACGGAGTTGAAAACGCCTTACTATCAATAAGATGGTCGAGTGGAGAATCCTTTTTGAACAGGGTTGTAGGAGAAATGGTGTTGGGTTTTTCGGGATGGGACCTCAGCGTAAAATAGTTGGTAAACGCTTGGGAAGTAACTTTTCTACAGATAGCTGAATCGGGAGGTGTTCTATTAACCAATTTTCTAGGAAGTCGCTGAGGTTTAGGGGAGAGTGAAAGTGTCAAAGTTAACTGCTTGTCCGCCTCCGAAGGGGCGGTTAAGTCAGGGATTTTGGAAAGTTTATTTAGGGGAACATTGTTTCTACTCTTTTTATGTTCACTAGGGAAGTTAACGGGAAGTCGTTCATTATTTTTTACAGAATGGTGAAACGTAACTCGTTTCTTCCTTGGGAAACTGATAAAACCACTAGCTATCCATCCAAATTTTGTTCTGGTAAATTTAGGAGAATCGTCAAATACGATTGGGTCTACGTTAAAGGAAATATCGTCCAAAATTGCACCGCTGAATATAATATCAATTTTGTGACGGTTGTTAAAATTGGGATCAGCCAATGTAAGTTTGGAAACTTCTGGCCAGCGGGTAATCGGGAAGGAATACGTCGGTGATGGGGAACTTGGGTTGTCCAACACTATGAAGGAGGTATATTTTGGACAAAAGTGGTGTTTTCGGAATTTTGGAAAGTGTATCATACCGGAGGCCATACCATAAACTCTGTCCACAACAGAGCCCCCCACCCCATGGATGCGGAATGAGGATGGCCTTATCGTTAGTCCGGCCAATTTGGCGAATTCAAGAGATATTAAATTGGAATCACTCCCTGAATCCAAAATACTACTCCCAACTGCACCGGCATTTGCCCCATTTGAAGATATTCGTACAGAAGCCGTTGGAACAAGGGAAAAACCCCGAGGAGCTGAAAGACATGATTTTGGAATTTGTTTCAGTTGTGTAATATTCTTGGAATGGTTATGATTTAGTCGGGAGTTGAGGAATCGTCTTTTAGCAATTTGTGAAGGCAGTAGGGGCGGTGTAGCAGTTGGGAGTGGATACCGTCAATATTGTTGTTTGTTTTGGCCAATTGGGCATGTTGTACCTGAAAATTGGCCATTCGGGCGTGAACTATGGTTGTGATGTGTGTTGGTAGAATGAAAGCTGTGTTGTCGCGGCAAATTTTTAGGATGCATTTTAGGTAAGGGCAACATGGGCTCGGATGATGGTCGATTGTAATAAGAGTGACTGCGCGCATTAGCCATGGGGCGGAATAAGGGTGGTGTTACCGAACCTGAATGTGAAACTGGCAAATCCAGTTCTGAGGAAAATCGTTCATCATCCAAACTTCGAGAAGTAACAATAGGGCTTACGTGACCGCATGGGGCAGATGTCTTGGGTTGCTTCGCTGACGATGGTTTCCGTTCCTGGAATCGTTGAGGGTACCTTGGAGGCTTAATTGGGTAGTTTGGTTGAAGGACGGGTGAAACTTTTTGGGGACGGTGAACGGCTTTGGGTGGTGATTGGGAGAAACGAGGTAGATGGGATGTACTAGTAGGAGAGGAAGGAGGAGATCGGTATGAGACAGCTTTATCAATGACGCTGTCGGGGATCAGATCGTTTGGGTTGCCAAAATTATGTAAAAAGTAGTGATGACGTCGGGAGCACTTAGAACACACCCTCGGCGAGCTGCAGTTGGCGATTGGATGCGTTCCGTTGAGACAGTTCATGCATTCTCCGGTGATATTCACAAAGCTCACCCGGTCGGTGTAGCGTAACTGGAGAAACTCCGGACAACGATACAAAAAATGCCGGCAGTTACAGTAAGGGCAATTTCGGGATGGACCATGGATTTTTGGTTTTGGTACTGACCTCGGAAATCGGTTTTGGAGGGATTTTGGAAATGGTTTTGGAGCCGGATCGTGTGAATAATTTTGCTTGTGGACGGAAGAATGAGTTGTAGATTGGTCTCGATTTGATGATTGTACATTCCGAGTTAGTACTTGATTGCGTTGTTCACGGGAACGAAGGAAGTCAAGTAGGGCAGCTGTTGTCGGGAGGTTCTCATTCTGTGAGATATTTTCGTCAAAAAACGATTTGTGTAGCGAAAGCGGCATACACTTTACTGCTTGGTGGTAGATCATTAGGTCCACTATGTTGTCGGTCTTGATAGAGTGTACGGCCATTTCATATCCGCGTACGGCTTGAATAAAGCTATGCAGTATTTCGGGTCGGTCGTCGGTAAAGGGTTGTAAGAGATCCCTTTTGTCCAATTGGGCCATTGCAACCTTGTAGGGATTCGAATGGGCTGACACCAACTCATTCCAGACTTGGTCAAATGGAGTACCATTCGAAATGTGAGGGGCGATCCATTGTTGTAGCGATGAACTCAATTTTTGCTGCAACGAACGTAGTTTGTTGACGTCGGGCAAGTCGAGGGAAAGAATAGAGTCGTTAAATATTTGCGAAAATTGCGCAAACTCGAGTACATTACCTGTATAGGTTGGTACTGTGGGGAGTAGGAGGGCACAGGTTTTGAGTGAATCAAATCGGGATGAAGTACATGGCGTTTTTTGCGCTGATTTAATCGGTGGCTCCGGTTGAGCTTCCTCAAAGGCAGCTCTGGCACTTTCAAGTCGGTAAACGACATATTTACGTACCGCTCGGGAGAATACTTTATGTTTGAAGTGTTTGTCGAGCGTAAATGAGCGGAAATCCTCCATCATTTGGTCAATGCGGGCAAGTGACTTCGTAGTTTGTCGGGCGGATGTTGTAGGCATAGTGACGTCACTCATCGAATCGATTGTGACGAGGATCATATTTATCGATTCGAGTGCGGAGTGAGCAGATTTCGGTATTTTATCCGCCCCCAAATGATCAATCAACCATCGTGCATTGTCATCGAAGGCGTCGGTACTTACCTCCAGACATAATTTGAGGTTGATCAGCTGGTCCTCGTTGCGGGACACGTCGGTGTCGGGAATTAGGGAAACCGGTGGTTGTTCGGCCATATTGGCAATCGCGGAGAGGAACACTGACAAACGAAATACCGAACGAAATTAAAAACCGGAATAAACGCGCGATTACCGGTCAAACGAGTTTCGGCACCATGTAGAGCATTACTAGGCGAACTGAATACACAGGCGGATGTCGGTAAAATCGGTACTTTATTAGGTAAAAGTGAAACAAAGATAAAGAAAACGGGGAGCGAATACAATACGGCTGAGGGCAATTAGACTGAATGGTCGTTCGGGGGGGAAACCAAAATGGCGTCACACGACGCAGTTTTGCAATGTAATTTATATGTAGGTACTTCATTGCCCGTTTTCTCAGCATGTTACCCCAACTGGCATTTATAATTCGGTAAATAATAATCTGGAAATATTATGTGTCGGGTGAATAGTATTAGTGTTGTTATTCGGTGGTAATGTATAGTATAGTGAATGGTCGGGGCGCTAGTGGGCTACGGAACTAACTGGGTCATGGAATAAGGGAGAGCCAAGGCGCATGGAGGAAGGAAACTGAGGCCTCACAAGGGCCGAACATGTACAATTCGAACAATTTGTAGACAACAAAGGTACATTATTTATGTGTTCATAACCCTTTTGTGTGGATTTGTAAAAAGCAGGTTGTGTGGATCATAAAAAATCCTTGCAGAAGATCTGGGAGCATTAAAGGTAGAGTTTGCCTCCCTAACCCAGAGGTTAGGTAGACAAACCTCAGGTTAGGCAGAGCAACACATCCCCCACAAGGACGTCGAATGCTTGACACACCACGCAGTGGATTCTCAGTACAAGGCTCCGGAGATAGGCTGAAGGCGGTAAGTGAATATATGATTTGACAGGCCCGCGGGAGCTTGAGTCTGACGTTTCATCAGGGAAAATAATTTTTTAATCCCAGGAAGTTTCCGCTGTGGTGACTTGAGTTAATACGTGCAGCCTTAATGAGGCAGCCTTGATCCAGTTTTTTTAATCGCTGCTTTGATTCAACGGTTGATGCCGGAGTGGTAAATATTGCTCAGTTAAGATTCATGGCCCTAAAGACGATATGCGCGCAACATCTACCGAAACTTCACCCTTTAAACCAGTTTCTATTTTTGAATGACATAATTCAGTAGACACAAGTGATGTAAATCTATCTACTATTCAAACGGTTTCAGTGCTCTCAAATGTGGATCATGAAAAATCCTTGCAGAAGATTTGGGAGCATTGAAGGTAGAGGTTTGCCTACCTAACCCAGAGGTTTCTAACCCAGGTTTTATGAAGTTTGGGCTATGTTGTCACAGCCCCCTAATCCCTTCTAAACGACCTGAGGGGGCTGTGACTTCACGGCCCAAATTTGAAAAATCATAACTCGTGAACGGAGGGTCGTACAAACGTGCGGTTTTCACTGATGTCCTCAGAATTTTGAACAGAAAAAAAATAAAAAAATAAAACTAGGTAGGTAGGTACCTTAACAATTATGTGATCACCCCATTGTAGAAAATCAAGGTTTTAAACGACTAAAGGACGACATTTTCGTGTTTATCGGGGTAAATATTGATTTTACAAAGCTTGCAGTATTTTTATTACACAGGTGATGAAAAAATACGTTGAAAACATGTGCCGCTTGTTCCAAACAGATCACAGTAAAGAAATGTAATGTAAATGTAATTTTTTCTTTTATTTCAAATTGCAAATTTCAAAACCCCCATAACTCGGTAAATATTTAAGACATCCGAATGCGGTTGGTTGCATACGTTTTGTCTTATTATGCTCTTTAAAGAATGTGCATAAACATATGCGTCATCTGGAAACCCCAACTTTCGATCTTGCGCCAAGGGCGCATGCGCCGCTGGAACGTCAATTAGTGGTCATTTTTGGAAACACTGGCTCAAGAGCTACAACTTTTTCCTCTGGCATTTTTTGCTCAGATGATCTGAGTCAGATCAACCGCTTACGCAGGAAATGCACTTGAGCCGTCTTAAAATTAAAACCCTTAAAATAACTTTTCAAGAACCTATGTTAAATACTACTTACCAAACGAGTACAATACTGTAATTATTTTTTGCATGAGGAAGTTTTACGTCGAGAGTTTCAACTACAACTAAGGTTTGTTCGAAGGTTGAAGGAATCATTCGATTTGTCTTACCTCAACTCATATAAGTAACAGTTCGATATTATTACCGATCCGTTCAGAAATCTTTAGTCATCGCTTTGATCACAAACGGTCACCTCACAAAACGTCATCGTTGCAGTGATTCACGAAATGCAATAAAACCACCTTTTAGTTATTTATGTTTTGACATTTTATGTCTTTACTCTGGCACATAACTCGAAAAACGTTACACAAAAAGCGTCACACGAAATCATCACGAAAATTTCTGATGATTTTCGCTTACAACCGATTCGTTGCTACGGAAATTTATCTTCGCCAGTTATCATCGTACAAAAATCGTTCACCACTCGTTGGAAAGCCCTCAATTTATCGAATATTTCCATGCCTTGCACACGACCGTGGATGCACGGAAAGCTGAGTTAAACAGAAGACAATGATACTACAACCGAAACAGTTGTAATATCACAACATGGGTGTTTAATGTACCATGGTTTATTAGGGTGTATATATAGGAATGCTACGTGAAATTGTAGTTGGGTGTTAGAGGTGTTTTCGAGTTCATTTTGAAGTGAATTTTGAAAGTAAACCTTAATTCACAGGATAAAGACATAAAATGTCCCAATGTGTTGCAGACTCGTATGCAAGCGTTTAATGGAGTTTTGACATGGACCTCGAATTATGGTAATTTATTTATTATTCGAAAACGCAGCCAATTCGCTCTAAACATCGATTTTACCGTTCTCGACCAGTTGTAAAATACAGTTATTCGTATTTTTTGTAACTACATTTGTATCTTCTTGAAGGTCCATTCGAACTCAAATAAACACCTCGAGTCGATATGAAGTCAACTTTTTTTCGTTTTCACGAAGTCTTTGAGTCGACAATTGCTCTTCTTGAAGGTCCATTCGAACTCAAATAAACACCTCGAGTCGATATGAAGTCAACTTTTTTTCGTTTTCACGAAGTATTTGAGTCGACAATTGCTCTTCTTGAAGGTCCATTCGAACTCAAATAAACACCTCGAGTCGATATGAAGTCAACTTTTTTTCGTTTTCACGAAGTATTTGAGTCGACAATTGCTCTTCTTGAAGGTCCATTCGAACTCAAATAAACACCTCGAGTCGATATGAAGTCAACTTTTTTTCGTTTTCACGAAGTATTTGAGTCGACAATTGCTCTTCTTGAAGGTCCATTCGAACTCAAATAAACACCTCGAGTCGATATGAAGTCAACTTTTTTTCGTTTTCACGAAGTATTTGAGTCGACAATTGCTCTTCTTGAAGGTCCATTCGAACTCAAATAAACACCTCGAGTCGATATGAAGTCAACTTTTTTTCGTTTTCACGAAGTATTTGAGTCGACAATTGCTCTTCTTGAAGGTCCATTCGAACTCAAATAAACACGTCGAGTCGATATGAAGTCAACTTTTTTTCGTTTTCACGAAGTATTTGAGTCGACAATTGCTCTCCTTGAAGGTCCACTCGAACTCAAATAAACACCTCGAGTCGATATGAAGTCAACTTTTTTTCGTTTTCACAAAGTATTTGAGTCGACAATTGCTCTTCTTGAAGGTCCATTCGAACTGAAATAAACACGTCGAGTCGATATGAAGTCAACTTTTTTTCGTTTTCACGAAGTATTTGAGTCGACAATTGCTCTTCTTGAAGGTCCATTCGAACTCAAATAAACACCTCGAGTCGATATGAAGTCAACTTTTTTTCGTTTTCACGAAGTATTTGAGTCGACAATTGCTCTTCTTGAAGGTCCATTCGAACTCAAATAAACACCTCGAGTCGATATGAAGTCAACTTTTTTTCGTTTTCACGAAGTATTTGAGTCGACAATTGCTCTTCTTGAAGGTCCATTCGAACTCAAATAAACACCTCGAGTCGATATGAAGTCAACTTTTTTTCGTTTTCACGAAGTATTTGAGTCGACAATTGCTCTTCTTGAAGGTCCATTCGAACTCAAATAAACACCTCGAGTCGATATGAAGTCAACTTTTTTTCGTTTTCACGAAGTATTTGAGTCGACAATTGCTCTTCTTGAAGGTCCATTCGAACTCAAATAAACACCTCGAGTCGATATGAAGTCAACTTTTTTTCGTTTTCACGAAGTATTTGAGTCGACAATTGCTCTTCTTGAAGGTCCATTCGAACTCAAATAAACACCTCGAGTCGATATGAAGTCAACTTTTTTTCGTTTTCACGAAGTATTTGAGTCGACAATTGCTCTTCTTGAAGGTCCATTCGAACTCAAATAAACACCTCGAGTCGATATGAAGTCAACTTTTTTTCGTTTTCACGAAGTATTTGAGTCGACAATTGCTCTTCTTGAAGGTCCATTCGAACTCAAATAAACACCGTCGAGTCGATATGAAGTCAACTTTTTTTCGTTTTCACGAAGTATTTGAGTCGACAATTGCTCTTCTTGAAGGTCCATTCGAACTCAAATAAACACCTCGAGTCGATATGAAGTCAACTTTTTTTCGTTTTCACGAAGTATTTGAGTCGACAATTGCTCTTCTTGAAGGTCCATTCGAACTCAAATAAACACGTCGAGTCGATATGAAGTCAACTTTTTTTCGTTTTCACGAAGTATTTGAGTCGACAATTGCTCTTCTTGAAGGTCCATTCGAACTCAAATAAACACCTCGAGTCGATATGAAGTCAACTTTTTTTCGTTTTCACGAAGTATTTGAGTCGACAATTGCTCTTCTTGAAGGTCCATTCGAACTCAAATAAACACCTCGAGTCGATATGAAGTCAACTTTTTTTCGTTTTCACGAAGTATTTGAGTCGACAATTGCTCTTCTTGAAGGTCCATTCGAACTCAAATAAACACCTCGAGTCGATATGAAGTCAACTTTTTTTCGTTTTCACGAAGTATTTGAGTCGACAATTGCTCTTCTTAAGGTTCATTCGAACTCAAATAAACACGGCGAGTCGGTATGAAGTCAACTTTTTTTTTTTTTCAGGACGTATTTGAGTCGACAATTGCTCTTCTTGAAGGTCCATTCGAACTCAAATAAACACGTCGAGTCGGTATGAAGTCAACTTTTTTCGTTTTCACGAAGTATTTGAGTCGACAATTGCTCTTCTTGAAGGTCCATTCGAACTCAAATAAACACGTCGAGTCGATATGAAGTGAATTTTTTTTTTGTTTTCACGAAGTATTTGAGTCGACAATTGCTCTTCTTGAAGGTCCAATCGAACTCAAATAAACACGTCGAGTCGATATGAAGTCAACTTTTTTCGGTTTTCACGAAGTATTTGAGTCGACAATTGCTCTTCTTGAAGGTCCATTCGAACTCAAATAAACACGTCGAGTCGATATGACGTCAACTTTTTTTCGTTTTCACGAAGTATTTGAGTCGACAATTGCTCTTCTTGAAGGTCCATTCGAACTCAAATAAACACCTCGAGTCGATATGATGTCAACTTTTTTTCGATTTCACGAATTATTTGAGTCGACAATTGCTCTTCTTGAAGGTCCATTCGAACTCAAATAAATACCTCGAGTCGATATGAAGTCAACTTTTTTTCGTTTTCACGAAGTATTTGAGTCGACAATTGCTCTTCTTGAAGGTCCATTCGAACTCAAATAAACACCTCCGTCCGTCCGCCGTACGCCGTCCGCCGTCCGTATAGTTAAAATTACGATTTTTTTTTTTATGGGTTCCGACCAACCCCACAATGGTCCTTTTCATAACCCTAGGTCAAGGGGAAAGGGTTCAAAACGAATTTTGAAATTTTGAAAATTTCAAAGTCGAAAAATTCCCATCAAACGGTATGTTTTTTCATTTCATATTTAGATAGAGTTTATTCCTAAGAATTTCTTAAGACCATCCGCAGCTTTGTACGACCAACCGTTCGTTCACAATGACTGTTCAAAGGTTGAGCCTGTCAACACGATCGTGAATCAAACGGTTGAAATACAGGTCCATTTTCATACTAACGAGCTGTTTGGAACATCATACAGTTTTAGTGATGTCGAGTTTTTTGTTCTGAGGTACGTTTCGTGCTACGGAAATGTAGGTAATTTCGAATGTTTGGTGGTAGGTACTTCTTTTATAGAAAAATTATTAACGACGTACGAGTATTAAAAACCCCAGAATTGTATCGTAATAATTAATCCTAATTAATCATAATTATCATTAATAAGAAATACAAATTATTAATATACCTAACAATAAATTATATTAATTTCACTAGGTACCTACTTGATAAAATTATTAATAATTAGTGTTAACTCATAATAATAATTAATCTAACATTTAGGATCTAGACATTTAGACCTAGTGATCTAGACAGAAGGGTGATCTGTACAAAGAAGATAATGAACCGTTGTGTCAAGAATTTTCCAATTTCCAATGTTTTATTGACATAATATTGCCCATCAGGCGACTATGGTGCAAGCGTGTAAGGTGTTCTACTTGGGTGTGTGTGCGTGATGGTGTAGGAGAGGAGCTGGTCAAGTGGCGTCCACTTCTGAATCGTCTCGGACGTTACTCCTCAGCGCTCTTCTCTTGAGGCGTTTTCTTTCATATGGCGCTGGTCCCGCGATCGCCTCCACTTCCGGGTTGCCGTGTCCTGATGCTCTTGTCCGCAAGGCGCTGTACGCTGCAAAAATACGGTCTTGCACCGATTCTAATTTAAGATCGCGGTGCAACGTCTCATTACAGACAAACCAAGGTGCACCGCAGATCTGGCGCAAGATTTTGTTTTGCATAGTCTGAATCTTTTGGATAGAGCTCACGCATGCAGAACCCCACACTTCACATCCATATGTCCACACGGGCTTAATCATGAGAGCGTACAGGAGCCTCTTGTTGCTTAGATCCAACTTTGCTTTGGGGTTGATCATTGGCCATAGCTGGTAGACGCGTCGCTTCATCTCATTCACAGTGCGACGGATGTGGGGTCTCCATGTGAGTCTCCTATCCAGGATCAAACCCAAGTAGCGCACCTCAGACCTATGGGGGATAACGTCGCCTGCTAGACGGATGTTAGAGACTGACCCTCGTCTTAAGGTGAACGTTGTAAGAGATGACTTTGAGGGGTTCACCCTCACTTTCCATCTGTTACACCATTGGTCTACTTCATTGAGGTGCGTTTGCAGGTGATGCTCAACTTCTGTTAGCGTCCCGCCCATAGACAGAATTCCAGTGTCATCAGCAAATTGTGCAGTTAATGTGCTAGTATCGGTGGGGAAGTCATTCGTGTATATGCTATAGAGTAAGGGAGACAATGGGGAACCTTGCGGGACTCCTGCTGACGCAGATTTGAATTCTGAGAATTCCTGCGCAATCTTGACTCTGAACGTTCGACCACTGAGGAACGATCGCATTAAGAGGAATAGAGAGTTGGGCAGGAATTCTCTCAACTTAAATAGCAGACCTTCATGCCAGACCTTGTCAAATGCTGCCTGGACATCTAGGAAAACTGCTCCCGTATACTTTTTCTCCTCAAACCCTTTAGCTATGTAGTCCACCACCCGATGAACTTGCTGCACAGTAGAATGAGAGCTTCGAAAGCCAAACTGAAAATTTGGAATTTGGGGGGAGACGTGAAGTACATTATTGATTCTTGCCAGGATGATCTTGTCAAATACCTTACCAAGCACTGGTAGCAAACTGATGGGACGGTAGGATGCAGGATGTTGTAAGGGCTTCCCTGGCTTTGGGATAACAATCACCACTGCATGCTTCCATACCCCTGGATAGTACCCAAGCCGAAGTAGGGAATTATAGAGACTGAGTAGAAAAGCTCTCCCTTTCCTTGGGAGCCTCGTTACCATTCCAAGAGTCACCAAATCATACCCTGGAGCTTTCTTATTTTTCATTTTCTTTAGGGCCAATTGTAACTCTTGTGGAGTGATTGGTGCTGGTGGGGGGGACATTTGCAGTGGGACATCAATTGATCCCTCCACCTGAGCCAAAATTTCTTCAAAGCCTCTTGGGCTTGGATTAGGCTTGAAAACATCGGCAAAGTGATTTGCCAACAGATTGGCTTTGGTTGCGTCCTCTACTACCCATCTCCCTTGACCATCTTTCAGCGGTGGAGAGCTTTTACTGTTAGGGTTCCGAAAATGCTTAGAGAGTTTCCACATCCCTCCAAAATTTGGTCCATTCATGCTTTGCAGATGGGTAGAGAAGCGGGCATTCCTCAATGATTCAAGTGC
>CAWUBA010000121.1:0-14701 GCA_963920205.1 Stenodema calcarata | reverse complement strand
CATTGGGGAAATTCCGCTGAAAGGGAGAGCTTACCTTTTTGCTGACGACTTGTTTGCTCACGTTAACCATGACAAAAAGTAGATATGATTGGTTCACACTACACAAAAAAGAAAATAACTTGTTTTCTCAAAATCCCCATGTACTGACCCAATTACATCAGTAACTAACCTTTTGGTTTATTATCTTCGATAATGAACCATTGGAATCGCCCAAAGAAAAAAAAATTTTAACCCCCCCTCAAAATTTGTTGGTTTACGTTTCAAGATACGTAGATTCAGAAAATCGAATAAAAAAAAATCCGTCCGTCCGCCGTACGCCGTACGCCGTCCGCGCCACTTTGCCCAGTTAGCGTTGAGTTAAAATTACGAAATTTTTTTTATGGGTTTCGACCAACCCCACAATGGTCCTCGAAACTTTTCATAACCCTAGGTCAAGGGGAAGGGGTTCAAAACGAATTTTGAAAATTTGAAAACCTCATATCTCGAAAAATTCATATAGAACGGTATGTTTTTTATTTCATATTTAGATAGAGCTTGTTCCGTAGAATTTTTTAAGACCATCCGCAGCTTTGTACGACCAGCCGTTCGTTCACAATGAGGGCTCAAAGATTGTGCCTCACAACACGATCGTGTATCAAACTGTTGAAATACAGGTCCATTTTCATACTAACAAGCTCTTTGGAACATCATATGGCTTAAGGCTCAATAGCCCTTGTATAGTTCTAAAATCAGCCACCACGTAGCAGCACCAAAATGAAGGAAATTTAGATAGGGGATAATTCGAGTTCTATTGAACCGATTTTAGATCTGAAAACGGCTATGGACGTAAAAAGAGCGTAGAATTTTCGGAAATTAGTCGAAATGAGTCATAATCAAAAATTGAAAAAGTTGCGATCGTTTTTTTACATTTCCAAGCCATTTTTTGAAAAACTGAGGTAGCTCTGCAATGCACTGCATCGTCCTGAGTCCAAAACAATTTTCAGATTTCAAATCGGTTAATTAGAACCGACCGAAACGCGATTTTACGGTGTAGGAGAGGCAAGGGGTGGAGGTGACGAAGGAGAAGCGGCAAGGGGCTGTTCTCTTCGTCGAAAACGATATGGAAAATGGTACAAACACGGTGCGTAATAGCGTGGAGTTTGGACTACGTCCTAACTAAGAGTACCTAGAAGGCAACAAGGCGATGATTTGGGGAACCAGTGAGTGGGGGAAGCCTCACACATCGTCGGGTCCCACTAGGCCCCTCTAGTATATTGAGATTGGTCCCTATCCGCAGCGTTTCTGACCCTCGAAAACATCGAAGTATGCCAATAAGAGAGCCGTCTACATTGAACCAACCATGATACATTATGTTGCTACAATCTGTATACTAAAATCTTCATTTACTGGTATATAAAAGAAGTACCTACTCATCTTCCTGTATATTTTGAAATTTATACTTTCTTCACCCTATCACCAAAGCTTGAAAAAGATAGGTAGTATTGCAATCGGCTTGAAAACCAAATTTCGAAATGACTTCCGAAAAATTCCTTATCAACATATAAACCCGTTTCAGAACATTCTAAACAAATTTCTGTGTGTGTGTATGTGATTATGTATGGAAGTCGTCACGATTGCGGCCGGTAGGAAGAATACATTTTTATAATGTAGGTAGTTTCTTCATAATATTTTAATTATGGTTTATAAAATAGTTTTATCGTAATATTGAGATATACTCAATATTATACAATACACCACATTACTAAACAAGTAAACTTGTACAATAATATACAAGTATACTGTACAATATTATATGGTAATAAACAACGCCATTCTTTTGCCCGCTGTTCGAATCAACTTGCAAAGGGAAGTGGTTCCCCAACCTCATTGGGATCATCTAATGTGTTGACGTTTCCAAGGAAACGAATGATGACCTTGGTTTACGTGCTTTGATGCCTACCGGCGCCCGATTGTTGCCCCCTTCTCCCTTGCCGCGATTCCTTCATCACCTCCACCCCTTGCCTCTCCTACACCGTAAAATCGCGTTTCGGTCGGTTCTAATTAACCGATTTGAAATCTGAAAATTGTTTTGGACTCAGGACGATGCAGTGCATTGCAGAGCTACCTCAGTTTTTCAAAAAATGGCTTGGAAATGTAAAATAGCGATCGCAACTTTCTCAATTTTTGATTATGACTCATTCCGACTAATTTCCGAAAATTCTACGCTCTTTTTACGTCCATAGCCGTTTTCAGATCTAAAATCGGTTCAATAGAACTCGAATTATCACCTATCTAAATTTAGGGTCGATGGTGCAGCCATCTATTGAATTTTCTTACAAGTTTTTTTTGGGCTATTGAGCCTTAAGTGATGTCGAGTTTGTTGTTCTGAGGTGCGTTTCGTGCTACGGAAATGAAGGTAATTTCGAATGTTTGTTGGTAGGTACTTCTTTTATAGAAAAATTATTACCGACGTAGTATTAAAAACCCCAGAATTATATCGTATTAATTAATCATAATTATTATTAATAGTAAATACGAATTATTAATACCTAACAATAAATTATAATAATTTTCACTAGGTACTTGATAAAATTGTTAATAATTAGTGATAATTGATAATAATAATTAATCTAACATTTAGGATCTAGACATTTAGACCTAGTGATCTAGACAAAAGGGTGATCTGTACAACGAAGATAATGAACCGTTGTGTCAAGAATTTGCAGAGTTTTGTATAATGATGTCACACATTTGTATTTGCATGTTACTTGATTACTCTCAATAAAAGCAAGACCAGAGTTACAGACGAAAACCGTTACCCCCGGCCTGTCACCTTAGGGCTTGGGGAAACCCCACACAAAGCAGCCCCCAAAGGGGTACGTCCATGGAAGAAGGGAGAAGGAACGCCCACTAGGTAGGGGAAATTGTGCCCACTTCGGAAGTATTGCTACCTGCTGGAAGCACGCGTAAGTTTAGTTGGTCAAACCCGGATCGCTAGGATGCGCCAGCTAAACAGGTGTTGACCGTTTTTCCAGTTGGCTGGAATATCGCCATCTTTACTTTTACGTTCGCTCTTCATAGATCCGTTTTTAATTGCCTGCTTGTTGTATTTAGTTGTATTTGTTAGTTTTAATTTTATTCAGTTAGTTATTTTTGATACCTAGGGAAGTGTTAAAAAAGGCTTGCCCTCGAGGCAGGCAAAACGCCTAGAAAGTGTTCAATTTTATGGTGCGGCCAGTCTATAGTATAGTAGGGTTTTCTGTGATTTGAGTTCGAATGGAACTTCAAGAAGAGCAATTGTCGACTCAAATACATCGTAAAAACGAAAAAAAGTTTCCTCGGAACCCCGGATATCGTTCACCACTCTGCATATTCCACCGTCCGATGCTGAAAAGTAAGATGTTTTAAGTAAAAGTTGTACTGGCTGTCATTTTCAGCTTTCAATAGTGATACGTTTGTGTTGTGTTGTGTACACGTCGAGAAATATCTTTCGTACCTATGGAATTCTGACTTATTTTTGACATTTTATGTCTTTACTCTGGCACATACACAAAAAAAAGCGTCACACGAACTCGTCACGAAAATGTCTGATGATTTTCGCTTACAACCGATTCGTTGCTACGGAACTTTATCTTCTCCAGTTATCATCGTACAAAAATCGTTCACGACTCGTTGGATAGCTCTCGATTAACCTAACCATATTACGTTAACCACTGCGGAGTGCTGACAAGCTGCGGTATGAGCGTGATTGTTTAAATATTTGTTTACACACAGGTGATCATTCTGAATAATTTATATTGTCAACACGAATGCAAGCTTCATATAAGTTTCCAATGGTTCATTATCGAAGATAATAAACCAAAACGTGTAATAATCTGTCTGTCTTTTGTGTATTTGGTCGATTTTTGTGTAACGTTTTTCGAGTTACCTATGTGCCAGAGTAAAGACATAAAATGTCAAAAAAGGAGGTTATCGCCGTTATAACGGTGGGTGACATTCTATGATTTTAGACGTTTGTTATACTATTTAAAGCTTACCTATCTGGGTCGTTCTCCCATTTCGTTGGAAATTCGAGTTCCCAATTCCATAAAAATTAAGTCACTCGAAAATTTTTTTTTTATCCTCCATTTCGTTTTGAAACAGGTTGCTGATCATGCACATGAAAATTTGGTTCAAAGAAATGCGTATTTAAAGAGATACACGATCATGATAAAAATCATGCTGGTGAGGGAATTAGGCAATGAGTGAGGGACTTAGTGAACACATCAATTCAACTCGTTTTATTACCACAATACCATTCCTTTCTTTATAAATCATTTTATATACTAATATTGCAGATTCTCCCTTTGTTCCTACACCACAGGACGAGCAGAGGAGCAACGAGGGAGCAAAAGATGTTTCATCACATGGTGAGCTATATTCTTATAGATTTTAATAAAATCTAAAATATTAAAATATAATATATTCTTCCTTGGTTTTTCTAGTCTAATAGTGAAATGACCGACGCTCAACATTTCCCCGTGTTGAGCTTCGGTCATTTCACTATTAGACTAGAAAAACCAAGGAAGAAATTATGTAACCCCTGCAGTCAGCACATCACGCACAATCATTGACACCAGCGCATGATTAACGATCTAATTTTGTTCCAATTCTTATTTCAGATTTTTCAATGTCCCATTCACTGGAGGATGAGGGAAGACGTGTCTCTAGCCAAGGAATGCTTGTGATTCCGTCGACATGGGGTACGTCATTAAGGGAGAGGGAAACCCTATATAAACCCTTCGACAGCCAGGGGTAGGGATGGCAAAAAAAATGAAAACATCGATGTATCGATGCATCGATACATCGACAGGCCGGCATCGATGCTCCAAAAACATCGGACCCCAAAAACATCGATGGGAAAAAAACATCGATGTTTTTAAAAAAACATCGATGTATCGATGGTTTTCAATCAATTTTTTTTTTTAAATTTATAAGCTATAAATTTATTTTATTTGTTACCATTATAATTCAGTTCCAAGAAAAAAAATCGTATAAACGAAGGCTGGGCTATCACCCAGTATTTGGCAGGTAGTCCATTCAAGAAAAGTAATTTTGAAAGCAATTTGCCCCCCAGGCGATTTCTCTGCTGCGTAAGAGCTGCACCAGCCTTGGAGAATAATCTTTCTGCCGGTACCAAGTATTCTCTTGATAACGTGTACAGCTTGGGTTAGACTGTCTTTCCCAAAATTCAAGGGGATTTGAACGTATGTTTGATGCCACTGGAGTTGAGAGATACATTGATATCTCCGTGTCCAAGTTCACCGATAAGCTCTGAAAAGATGACATTTTCTTGTTGGTTTTGAACGCCAACGATTTATGATGGGCCCATATTATTTCAACGGGACTTCCACGGTCCGATTCTGAAGATGACTGAGGTGACGGGGAATTAGAAGTATCAACAGACGCCATCAGTTTTTTAATTTGAGTGAGGGCTTTTGACGATGCGATAAAATCGGAAAAGTGAATATTTTTGAAACGGGGTCCAAAAACATGGGTAGGGTCAGCAAGTGACAGTTTTCCCGCCCCTTAAATCTCGAGTGAAATCCTGACATTAGAGCCTGTTTTAGCTGCTTTCCCACAGGCGAAATATTGGAAGTATCGATACTTTTCAGCCAACACGCCTCGATATTTTCATTTAAAGGAAATAAAAATTCAGAAATAATATTCCTAGGTATGTGAGAAAAACGTTCGAATAAAACATTCAGCAGCCTATGGCAAAAAAAATTGAAACATCGATGTATCGATGCGCCGATGCATCGAAACCCCGACATCGATGTATCGATGCGCCGATGCATCGAAACCCCGACATCGATGTTCCAAAAACATCGACACAGAAAACATCGATGGAAAAACATCGATGTGTTCCGCGAAAACATCGATGTTTCAAAAACATCGATGTATGATTGCCATCCCTAGCCAGGGGTAAGGCAAGTAGCCCGGTAGCTCTGGTCAAGGCACTTCAAACTCACTAGTAGTTTTTCTTTATTCCCTTCAACTCTCGGCGAATGGTGTTGCGATACCGGTGTCCTGAGACTTCCACTCCTTAAACCTTCAACCCTCGGCGAATGGTGTTGCGATACCGGTGTCCTGAGACTTCCACTCCTTAAACCTTCAACCCTCGGCGAATGGTGTTGCGATACCGGTGTCCTGAGACTTCCATCCCTTAAACCTTCAACCCTCGGCGAATGGTGTTGCGATACCGGTGTCCTGAGACTCCCATTCCTCAAACCTTCAACCCTCGGCGAATGGTGTTGCGATACCGGTGTCCTGAGACTCCCATTCCTCAAACCTTCAACCCTCGGCGAATGGTGTTGCGATACCGGTGTCCTGAGACTTCTATTCCTGAAACCTTCAACCCTCGGCGAATGGTGTTGCGATACCGGTGTCCTGAGGTTTCTCCCTTGAATCTTTTAACCATAGCTGTTAGCGAGTAATCCTTAATAAAAATAGGAGAAAGTAAAGAATTGTAGGATCCTCTTCCAACAAGGATTCCGATCCCTACACCCCAGTAGGTCTAATACAGCGAATATTTTGAAAATACACTGCGTTCCAACTCATGATCATGCCCTGAGGTAGAAATAGCAATCTCTGCAACATATTTGAGTGTCATCATCGATGACGACCTTAGATGGAACGATCATTTCTCATCTCTCGCTAAAACAGTAATGCGATTGAATAATTCATTTTATAATTTGAGGAACTGTCCAAACTGGATCTCTTTTATCAAAATATCAAAATGGATCTCTTTTAATGTATAATATTATGAAGCCGTATAATGTTATGAATAATATTATAATATTCATATTATGAAGCCTGGATACAGAGTTTGAAGAGTGTCGGCATATTGATATGGGGAGGCACGTTTTCATCGGTATTGCACCCCCTGACAACGGCTCGAAAGACCATTCTACAAATCATAGTTAAAAAACCAAAAGGAATCCCACAACTAATGTATTTACGATTGCTATGGTCTTCTCTATTGGTCAGTTATATGCGAAGTCAGTCCTTATGTTCTCGATAGGCACCCCAGCAATTTCAGTTGTAGTTCGCGTGCTCCTGCTGTTAAGAGAAGCACCCGACAGTTAGTATAACCAATCCTACTAATTATACCACACCACAGTTTAAAACGTTTGTCTTCAGCTGGCTAATAACACAAGGATATTTGGTTTGCAAAAACGTGTTTCGAGTCCTCAAGTTATAACTTAAATGTGATTTTTCTAGTAGTAGTATGTAGTGTGTACTTGTTGGAATGAACCTTTCCGACCTCTATCGCCCTGTTTCTAAAATAACCGCCAACACATCTCGAAGTGATGTGCAACCAACCGATATGCCGCTAGAATCGCTACCAGCGCTAAAAATACGGGAATGCTCACAGGAGGTGTCGCCATCTGCAACTCGGTTCTCTTGATGTGAACTATCTCTCCGATCTTCGCTTGTTCTGTTCTGAGCTGTTCAGTTCTGTGAAAATTGCCTTTCGTTCTCTTCCGCCATTATAACTTGAAATCTAGGGACGCGGGAGCGTCCCGCCCGCCAAGAAAACCGAAGCCCTGAAAACCGAAGCGACTGAGACACTGATTACGCGACGGAACAAGTTCGGGTTTTCACCATCCCGTAGCTCGGTCCCCTGAGTGTCTCGAGAGTTGATTTTTTGTACACCAACTCTCCAGGGGCACGTGAGGACGTAAACCAAATTTCAGCTCTCGGGAACATCAGGTGTCGGGGGTATAACAATTTTAAAACCACTATTTTACACGTTTTTCGTGTTCTTCTTCTTGTCGTTGTCGTTGTTGTTGTTGTTCATTGACGGGGCTACAGCCCAGCAGACAAATCGGATCGAGCTGAAATTTTGCACACACGTTTGTTATGCTCCAAGGGAGTGCCTTTTGACCATTTTTTCTCCCTCCCCCCATTTCCCCCCCAATTAGGGGGGAAATAGTGTTTTTTAGGAATTTCAAATGGTCATAACTCCTTCAAAATTGAAGCTTTTTCAGATTTTCTTTTTCAGTTGTGTTCAGCTTTTCAAACTGTTCAATTTGAGATCAAAAAATGCTTCCTAAGGGGGAAAATAAAGGAGTTATGGTGATTTTTCTATTTTCAACAACAACTGCCGCAAATATTGATGAAAATTGGTGCGGTTGGTCTTAAAATGTCCGCTAGGTTGTCTAGAATATGCTCAATAATTTTGAACTAAATCTCAATCGATTTGACTAATCCACAGCCAAAAATACGTGAAAAAAATTCCACATCTACTGATTTGGCTAATTTCCGAAAACATCAAAGTTGAACGGTGGTCAGAAAAATTGTCGTAGAGTGGCGCCTGTTCAAGGATCGATAGGAAATTTAATGGGCTTTCGAATGAGGGTAGCACACTTTGCCACTTTTCCCAACGGTTCTCGAGTTATTCGCGATTTTTGGTATAAAAACGTGCGTTTTACGTTTGCAAACTTTCTGTGGCCGCCGGTAGCCTCGTGGACAAGCGCGTCTGTCCGCGATGCGTAAGATCTTGGGTTCAATACCCGCTGGCGTGAAAGGATTTTTCACATACTTAGCCGTTGCGGCGGTCACCTGGTGGAATAACAAACAATAATTTCCAAAAAATAATTATTCTTGTCACAAAAAGAAGAAACAAAAAGGCAAATTAGTAGGCGTACTAACTTTTTACTAAATTTTGACTAGGATAAAACTTCATTTAGGAAAACATTTACAGTTCTGATTGGGCAGACAGGAGTTCTCCCTCTAAAATTTTATATAAATGTCTGTCAAATTGCACATTATTAGGCTGCTTAAATACTAATTCAGCTTAATCACCACAATACGAGTGTATAAGTCAATTAGGTACAAAGGTTTTGATATTTGTATCATACGATTGATTTGCACTTAGCTTGACATGAAAAAACAATGCAAGGGGAGCTTGAGCTCCCCCCTCTCCTGGATCCGCTACTGATTTAGTGTAACATCAGCTTCAAGAGTTCCTCCTCAGTCATCCAACTCACGAATTCGTATATTATTTTCTCTCCTAAATCTTCAACTTCAAAATACATGAGTGTCTCCGAAAAAGCGCGATTTCATCGAGAAACTTGATTTTCAGCGAATTATCAGAGAAAAGGAATGTTCTCCGTTCAAAATTTTCAAAACTCAAATTTCCGAAAAGGTTTTGTACATAAATCCGTTTCAGACCAATTCACTGCCAAAACCAATTCACTTCTCGCATCCCTCTTCAGAGGATCTTTAAACAAGGGTCGAGGATGGATGAAAATGCAATTTTCACTCAGTTTTGGTTTATTATCTTCGATAATGAACCATTGGAATCGCCCAAAGAAAAAATTTTTTAACCCCCCTCAAAATTTGTTGGTTTACGTTTCAAGATACGTAGATTCAGAAAATCGAATAAAAAAAATCCGTCCGTCCGCCGTACGCCGTCCTACGTCCGCCGTTCGCGCCACTTTGCCCAGTTAACGTTGAGCTAAAATTACGAAATTTGGTTTCTGGGCTTGGACCAGCCCCGCAATGATCATCGAAACTTTACATAACCCTAGGTCAAGGGGAAGGGGTTCAAAACGAAATTTAAAATTTCAGCGATGTCATATCTCAAAATATTTGACTGAACCGTGTAATGTTTAGTTCACTTTTGAATGACCTGAAGAATTACGAATCTTTTAAGACCAATTGGATTTTTGTGCTTTCACAGTGAGCGCGCAAAGGTTTAGGAAAAACACTAAACTTCGTGTCGAAAACGACCGTTACGTGGGTCAACCCCCAGACGCCCAGAATAAAACTACCTTTTTTCATCTTCCCGGTAAACTACAGTCTAGAAATTTTAACCGTGAGTCGGGGATAGACCACATTGCAATATTCACTCGGTTTCTCATCAGATGAGAAATTCTGTAAAATTGTTTAAATAATACCTTTTTGTAATAATACAAATTAAATGTTGATGATGAGCTATTGACTTGAAATTTTAAAAATAGTTCAGAACCGGATCACAATGCAATATTCACTCGGTTTCTTGTCTGTAAAATTGTTTAAATAATACCTATTTGTTTAAACAAATTAAATTTTGATGATGAGCTAGATACTTGAAATTTTAAATATAGGTCAGAAATGGATGACATTTCAATATTCTCTCGGTTTGTCTGACATGGTATGAGTATGGTATGGTATATTATTGTATGTTGATTTGGTATAGTACAGTATGGTATAATAGGAAAGAAATTTGTATGGTATGGTATGATTACGGTGAGAATATGGTATGGTGCCGATTTGCAACACAGTTTGGTATAGACAGAAGGGTGATCTGCACAAGGAAGATAATAAACCGTTGTGTCAAGAATTTGCAGAGTTTTTTGGTTTACCAAAATAAATTTTGGTTTACCATTCGATAATGAACCATTGGAATCGCCCATAGAAACATTTTTTTTAACCCCCCCTCAAAATTTGTTGGTTTACGTTTCAAGATACGTAGATTCAGAAAATCGAATAAAAAAAAAATCCGTCCGTCACCCGTACGCCGTACGCCGTACGCCGTCCCCCGTCCGCCGTCCGTGGCACTTTGCCCAGTTAGCGTTGAGCTAAAATTACAAAATTGGGTTTCTGGGTTTGGACCAGCCCCACAATGATCCTCGAAACTTTTCATAACCCTAGGTCAAGGGGAAGGGGTTCAAAACGAACTTTGAAAATTCGACAATGTCATATCTCTAAACATTCTCATGAAACGGTGTAATTTTTAGTTCACCTTTGAATGACCTGAAAAATTACGAATCTTTTAAGACCAATTGGATTTTTTTGCGACCAGCCGTTCGTTCACAGTGAGCGCGCAAAGGTTTAGGAAAAACACTAAACTTTCGCGTCGAAAACGGCCGTTAAATTTGTTTTGTATGTAAAATTGTTTAAACAAATGATATTTGGATGATGAGCTAGAGACTTGAAATTTTGAACATGGATCGAGGATTGATTAAAATGCAATATTCACTCAGTTTCTCTTCTGTAAAATTGTTTAAACAATACCTATTTGTTTAAACAAATACCATCTGGATGATGAGCTAGAGACTTTTAAATTTTAAACATTTTAACATGAATAATGTTTTTGCGGTGGCCTACCAGAGTTGAAAAGCGTAACGAAGTTTAAGTCACGAAGATTTTTAATGATTTTCACGTACAACCGAGCCGTTTCTAGGGAAATGAAACTTCTTTAGTTTTCAACGGACAAAAATCGTTCTCCATTCGTTGGAAAGCCTTTAATTTATGCATAAATTATATACTGCCAAAACCGCTGTAAATATCGAAGAAGCTGAGATACAGCCCTGAGTAAATAAAACTGTAAACAACATTCTAATAAATTTTCCGCACATTTCTTAATATTTTCCATACAGACAAAGAAAAGGGATAAGGAAAAGGGGAAACGGGACGCAAAAACATTATTCATGTTTTGCATAGCAAATACCTCGTTCTATACAAAGTATAGAAGAGAAAAGATCCGGGGGGTCCAGGGGGGCTTGCCCCCCTGGCGAGGCGCGAAGCGCCGAGTTTTTTTAAATTTATGTTATACATCTTACAAAAATTACGAAATGGAAATAGTAAAACTTACCATTAACATTATTGCGAGGCAAAAGGCAAAACGCCCCCACCGCCCCGCAAGCGAAGCATCGAGAAATCCCTACGTGCGACTACAGAACTAAATTATACCGAACAGCATTCCGAAAAAGAAAAAAAAACTTCTTCAATAAGAAACATTGATGGTACAGAGACGATAAACAGCAATACACTACAATAACATACTTTTACACGTAACCGCTACAAATCATGTTTTCGAGTTCTCTGCTACCTATTTTAATCAGCCATGAACATACTTTCTTCCTGAAAACATCGCGGGAAAAACATTGTGGTGACCGGAGAGTCAAATCAATTGCTCCATGTATTAAAAACATAATTTATTGCGGACTTCTAGTAGCAATTGCTAGTGTCGGTCTAGGGTTCACCACGTTACCTGCCACTCTGAACCGCGTTTCGTAACGCACACGGATACTAGAAGAACTGTCTTCTAGTATCCGTGGTAACGCACGTTACATGGGTCGAGGATGGATGAAAATGCAATATTTACTCGGTTTCTTGTCCGTAAAATGGTTTAAACAATACCAGGTATTGTTTAAACTAATAGGTCCTATTAGTTTAAACAAATTAGATTTGCTTGATGGGCATGAGACTTAAAATTTTAAATATAGGTCGCTACCCTGCAAATAATTAGATGGTAGGCAATGCGAAACAGATCTCTCACTGCAGAATCTCCATCGCATTCTTATCAGATGAGAATGCGATGGACATTCTGCAGTAAGAGATTCTCTTAACAAACTGCGTACCTACAGGGCAGAACATGAATAAAATTAAAATAAATTATGTTTATTTCTATAGTTTTTTTTAAGGGTTAAAAGACTGAATTTGAACTATTACGGGTAGTAAAAGTTATTAGTTTGAATTTCAGACATTGACAGCTAAACAGGATGTGCAATGCATGGGGATTTTCCTATACTGGCCCTTCAGAGTCTCATCAATGTAAACAAAACCGAAATCTTTCATCCATAAGACTTAAAAACAGAAAATATTAGATTAAATTTAAAAAAAATTTCGTAATATAGCCACCATGTTGTTACATGAATGAATGTTACATAAACGGACTAAATTACAGTGAATTGGAAAAGGGATCATCCTTCTGAAGGCAATCTATTCTTATAGGTAATCTATGATAGTTAAAGAATTGAATTACTGTGAAACCATTTCCAATCCACTTAAACTAGTTGTGATTTCATCCGGATTGTCTACTAGTATTATTTACTGGCTGCGCCCCACGCTTTTCTCACCAAGTATTCCAAATATATCCACAGCCACTAACGATCCTCCCTCAAAATTGTAGGAGGGCCATGAACAATTATTTTATACTTCTAAGTCCGTTGTAAAAACTTGGTAGGTATATTAATTTTTTTCCATTTATTATTTTTCTCGAATAATTATAAAAACTCTGCAAATTCTTGACACAACGGTTCATTATCTTCTTTGTACAGATCACCCTTCTGTCTAGATCACTATGTCTAAATGTCTAGATCCTAAATGTTAGATTAATCATTATTATAAATTGTCACTAATTATTAACAATTTTATCAAGTACCTAGTGAAAATTATTATAATTTATTGTTAGGTATTGATAATTCGTATTTAATATTAATAATAATTATTATTAATTATGATTTATTAATACGATATAATTCTGGGGTTTTTAATACTACGTCGGTAATAATTTTTCTATAAAAGAAGTACCTACCAACAAACATTCGAAATTACCTTCATTTCCGTAGCACGAAACACACCTCAGAACAACAAACTCGACATCTATAGCTAAAGGGGACGGGGCATTAGTGAGATTCTGTGATAAGAGATGGCGCTGCAATCGCGTGAAAAGTTGTCCCAGTTTTTCTCGAAAAGTACTTAACATTTTTGGTTTATTATCTTCGATAATGAACCATTGGAATCGCCCAAAGAAAAAAAATTTTTAACCCCCCCTCAAAATTTGTTGGTTTACGTTTCAAGATACGTAGATTCAGAAAATCGAATAAAAAAAAATCCGTCCGTCCGCCGTACGCCGTCCGCCGTACGCCGTCCGCCGTCCGCGCCACTTTGCCCAGTTAGCGTTGAGTTAAAATTACGAAATTTTTTTTATGGGTTTCGACCAACCCCACAATGGTCCTCGAAACTTTTCATAACCCTAGGTCAAGGGGAAGGGGTTCAAAACGAATTTTGAAATTTTGAAAATTTCATATCTCGAAAAATTCATATGGAACGGTATGTTTTTTATTTCATATTTCGATAGAGTTTGTTCCGTAGAATTTTTTAAGACCATCCGCAGCTCTGTACGACCAGCCGTTCGTTCACAATGACGGCTCAAAGATTGTGCCTCACAACTCGATCGTGAATCAAACTGTTGAAATACAGGTCCGTTTTCATACTAACAAGCTCTTTGTAACATCATATGGCTTAAGTGATGTCGAGTTTGTTGTTCTGAGGTGCGTTTCGTGCTACGGAAATGAAGGTAATTTCGAATGTTTGTTGGTAGGTACTTCTTTTATAGAAAAATAATTTTTCTATAATAATTATTATTACCGACGTAGTATTAAAAACCCCAGAATTATATCGTATTAATTAATCATAATTAATAATGATTATTAATAATAATAAATACGAATGATTAATACCTAACAATAAATTATAATAATTTTCACTAGGTACTTGATAAAATTATTAATAATTAGTGATAATTGACAATAATAATTAATCTAACATTTAGGATCTAGACATATAGACCTAGTGATCTAGACAGAAGGGTGATCTGTACAAAGAAGATAATGAACCGTTGTGTCAAGAATTTGCAGAGTTTTTGAATCTGAAAACGGCTATATTCTCAATATAAGTATTTGAACGCCGGTATCATTGAGTTTCAGCGATTTTTTTTTTTAATTCAAAAGTTAAATTTTCTAAATTTCCCCCCCTACTTTTTTTTGAAAAAATTGCGTACGAGCCCTTACCGTCATGTAATATGAAGAACATTGACGCCAGTTGGGATCAAATATGTTCATTATTAGTGACGGAAAGCGAAATTTAGAGCGAACAATGTGGGTGTGACCTTGGATTGACATTG
>CAWUBA010000120.1:0-35318 GCA_963920205.1 Stenodema calcarata | reverse complement strand
TGGAGTGAAAACATATAAAACCTGCTGATGGACCGATTTAGGATTGATCCTGTATCACTTACAGGATCCGTCACGTATCTGGCAATGTTTTTTTGAAACCAATAAATCATTGATGTTAATATCAACACCTTTATTTTTACCTTGTTTTATGTTAACCTCCTTTTAGCCACATTTTCAGATTCAGGGTTATTTCCTATATACGCCTAATGCAAATTCGTAATCAAAAACGAACTCCTAAGGACCGCAATTGCAGTTCAAGCTTTGACAATTAAAAAAATGTTTTTTGAAAATACTTGTACGTTTCCTGCATTTCCAAGAAACGAGCTGGGAGCTGTAAAACCTCAGGAAAACTTGGAAATTTAATCAGCTTTCTAATGGTATGGTCGACTTTGCGATTGATTCCTCATCGATTTCATGGGGAAATTCAAGTTTGAATGCGGAAAAACAGTAGCCACCCACAAAAATACGAGTACCTACCGGAAAATTAACAAACGGATTCTCATTTTTTTTTACCTTGTTTTATGTTAAATTAAAATTTACAGAATTTTACAGTCTTCAGATTACGAAAAATTCGAGTTAGCTGATGTTGGTTCTGTGACGGCCAAGGTATCTGGTGTCGCCACTTAAGCGACAAATGTTTCTATTTAACATCCATTGAATTAATTTTAAGAGAGAAGAGCGTTAGGATCGATCATTTGTTTCACAAGAATCAATGAAGAGCGGTTTTGGAGCATGATCAACTTTGTTATATCAATACCAGATTTCAAGCAAATGATGTGTGAAATAAAATAAAATCCTACGTTAAGGGCGCTTCCGTTCTACAAGGTCGCGGGAACTCGCACAGGAAAAAGGCAAACTACCTTGAGATTGCATCAGTCCACTCGCACTGTGAACACTGACACCGCTCCTATTCAAAACGAGCATCTTTGCTGGGCTTGGTTTTTCGCGTCGCTTGTGAGTTAAGTCAGTTATTTGGGTAAACTACTCCTTGGAGGCAACTCGGACGCCTTAGTAGGTATAACCTGGAGTTATAGCCCTTGACACCTTTCGGGAGTAACCGAAGTGCAAAATTGTCGTTTGCACCCCTGACGTATTCTTTGTTCAAGGTCAAAATGTGTCAAGTAAAAATGTACAGGTTATACCTATTCGCCTTATCTTCTAATACTCGACCAGATCTAGCAAAGATTTTTCTTAACTTACGAAAGTTGAATTTTTTTTTTTTTTCTAAAGTACCTAAAGATTTTTCTTGACTTCCGGAAGTCAACGACTATGAATTAGAAATCAGACTAAGCATTTCCTTTAGAGATTTCTTTACTTTCGGAAGTCAAGTATGGTTTTTACTTTAGGCAGGACTATGAATTCCGCCCCTAGTGACAAGATTAAGTCCCTACCTCACAAACGGCTTTCCGTTCTTCTCAATTCAGCTTCATCTTTCAATACATTTTGGCAGAATGCGCGGCAAAACATAGGTTTAGTGCAAGTTACTAAATTAGTCGGATTTATATGAAGTATGAGAAGTTATAACCTAAGACGAAAATAATAATTATTAGACCAAGAACAACAAAATGAAAAGGATGTTTCGGCGTTTCTACGACCTATCAGAATCACGTCACTGGTATTCGGTAATAATCTTGATTTTTTCCAGGGTGGAAAAGCTTGATTGTGTTCATTATAGTACATTTATTGTAGAATGAAATCAGGGGGACACCCCCAGACCCCCGGATTATTACAGTTTAGATCACGAATCCAAGCTAGGAAACATGGAACCCCACACCCAACACGAGAGGAACACAAGGGGGAACTTTGAAGGACTGGTAAGGTCCCGTTTCAAGCCCTGAAGAGGAAGATGCAAGGAGATGGGGGCGTGGCCAAATGTCTTTTTCGAGTCGAAAATAGGTCGATAAGGTCTGATTTCGAATCTGAGGTCGGTTGACCTTCATTGGGTCAGGTTTAAGATCATTTGAAGGGGAAATGATTGAGTATTTGAATGTGACCTTTGTTTGCCTCAGCAAGGTCCTCGTCAAGGTCATCTGAAGGTTAAATAGCCGGAAAATATCACTAAGATTTTACTGTTAGGTCTAATAACATACCAACCGCCTTGTGGGAATCTCAGAATAATTTAGGTACAAATGTTATCTGATTATTCCGATCATTTTCTCCAATTAGACCTTGGGATGACCTTGTGGACATGAACAAAAGACATATCGACGGCGAAGAATTGAGACCTTGTATCTCCATTCTTGTCAAGAACGGGATTTGGTTTGTAGTAGGTAAGTTTCTTGGTTTTTACCGATTTTAGCTCTCATTTGGTGGATTTTTGAAGTATTCCGGCTCAAAAGTGAAACATAGTGGTGAAAGGAAATTTGAAATTGACTGAATAATAAAGAAATAAGGACGTTTTTTCGCTCTCGTGTAAAGTATGCAAAATGTGAGAAATGAGGTCTCAGTTCTTCACCGTCAATATTTGAACTTAGCCATCTCAAAAACCTATAAACAAATTTTTTCGGATCATTTCCTCCGATTTGACCTTGTAGACTTAAAAAAATAAGACATACTTATTTGAAATCAGCGACATCAAAAACCTATGTACAAATGTTATCAATCATTTCCCCGATTTGACCTTCAATTGACCTTAAACCTGACCCGATGAAGGTCAACCGACCTCTGATTCGAAACCAGTGACCCCGAAACATAAAGACATATGGGTTGCATATTTGTGCAAGCATTAACTTCTTTTTCGTACACCTGTCTTATCAAAACGGCGACATTAACGTTTTTGACAATTATGGTTACTATAGTTAATACTGATGTTGAGGGATGTCGAGGGTCGGTCAAATGACTAGTTAATACTGGGTACATATGAAAAACGTTGAATTTTATTCTTCTTATAACTCAAATTTTTGACAGATTCCCTATCTACGTCAAAAATCTCAATGTCTGTTTCGAGCCTAATGGAATGTAAATCAAATTAAGTCATCTGTAGACAACCTCCAGGGATCAAGCTCGTCAATCAACGCTTAACATATGAATGAATCAAGGCGAAATTATGATACTGTAAACATAGGTACTGTAAACGTAAATCGTACTACCACATAATATTATTGTTGTGGATACCACACGAACTTATTGGAACAGTGACACAAAGCCAAAGCCCGAAGACACGACACTTATATCGGATCTTAACACCGGAAGCAGTCGCTGACGATTTTCCATTTCTCCTCGTAAATGGTGATCATGAAGTTTTGCGTGAACGGCCGAGGGTTTCTGGTGTCGTAGCGAACGGTTCCGGCAACGGTTATGAGGAAAGCTAGGTTGCCACCAACAGCAGAATCTGTGTAAAATGATTAAGTAGCTTTTAATAACAATCAAGTGAATTATTAGATGACTAGATATGATTTGGTTTACAATTTGAATGAGACTCGAGGTAAAATTGGGGACGTAAGCAAAAGTAGGATGAATGAGGAAAACGACTCTGCCCCTGACAGATTGGCTAAGGTGTTTTTTGAAGAAACACGAGGTTCGTTTCTGGATACCTAAGGATGCTACAATGTGTGCGTGTACTCGTATATCAACCAATTTTGGTTTATTATCTTCGATAATGAACCATTGGAATAGCCCAAAGAGAAAAATTTATCCCCTCCCCCACCATCAAAATTTGATGGTTGTCGTTTCATGACAAAAAAATATCCGTCCGCCGTTTGCGGCACTTTGCCCAGTTAGCTTTGTGCTAAACTTACGAAATGTGTTTTACGGGTATGGACCAACCCCACAACGATCCTCGAAACTTTTCATAACCCTAGGTCAAGGGAAAGGAGTTCAAAACGAATTTTGACATTTTAAAAATTTCATAACTCGAAAAATTCAAATGGAACGGTATAGTTTTTAGTTCATATTTAAATGGAGTTTATTCTTTAGAATTGTTTAAGACCACTTAGCATTTTACGACCAGCCGTTCGTCCACAATGACGGCTCACAGTTGGAGCCTGGTTTCTGTGCCGCAATTAATGTTTTTTGAACCCGGGGTAACCCTCTCCTCACCAAAAAGAGAGAGGAGGGGGGGGGGGTTACTTTACGACCTATTCTCATACCTACCTAAAAATACAGATACAATTTGCGTACTTTAAATAATAATACCTAATCAATCTACCATTTAGTGATCTAGACAGAAGGGTAATCTGCACAAAGAAGATAATGAACCGTTGTGTCAAGAATTTGCAGAGTTTTTCGTTGTTGTTTGCTGATTTGTAAAACCGACGCCTGATCCTTGGGTAATGCCTAAAACTTGATAACTCGACTGGAGGAAACGTTAAGCTGATAACTCACCTAGAACCCTCTGAACGTCAAGCGAACCCAGCTTGTGTTTGGTGAGGGGAAGATCAGTCAAAAATTTTCCAATTGGTTCTTTCCCAATTGTTCCATTTCCATTCCAGACAAGAACGGCTGTGTCCATGTAGAATCCAATCATGAGCTGCAAAATAAATTACAGACAGTAGTTACTGGGGACGAAAGTCATTTGTAACGTATGAGAATCACAGAATTCAGTAGATCAACAGCTAACCTGCCTCCTCTTGTCGAGACTCTCATAGAAATGCTTGGTGAAATCTTCAGCTGTACGACATGCGAAGTCTATTTGGCTCTTTTCCTCCTGCAATGTAAAAATGATTACCGTCCAAATTAAATGGAAAACAGACCTCAAACTGTTTGCACTCCCTGTCAACCACCATCAACTGCTATGGTCAACTTTTAGCGAAATTGAGTTTTTGGCATCACCGGGTTCGTCAAGAACTCACCTACAAGGACACAATTAAGGTACCATGTCGAAGGTTAAGAAGCAGCACAGCCTAACCCACAATTTGGACAAAATGATGTTGAGACAATGTCTTATTTCCAATTTCGTCAGTATTTCGAAAATCAGCCGCTACAAGCTCTAAAAATCACAAAAATGTGCAGGATTATGCTTCAAAACCGATACAGCTGATTGATAAACTTTCAAGTAGGATTTTGGTTCAGAGCGCAACCCTTAAATTCCTAATCTACATTTAATGTTTTCAACTATCATGTTAGTACAAATTTGAGACTGTTCTTAATGACATTTTTTTCGTTCATTCCTGATATAGTGCTTGATCATTGTAACCAATTTTCAGAATGTTCTAGAGTAATTTTTGAAAACTATTTACCTACCTGTAAAAGTAGAAATGCTCAAAATCACAATCATTTCAACAAGAAAATTTTAGATGAAGAAAACTCTCGTGAAGAAACTTAACCGATCTTGAGCTATCATCGCCTAACCACCCTCACGATTTTTCGATCGGAGCATTAATTAATTGCTTAACCCTTTTCCTGGCAAAAACAGAAATAAGTGAAATCCCAAAAATTGTTTCTGATAATTTTCAAGTTCAACTTACACTGACTGTTTGAGACCAAGGGAAGAGGCTGTGTTATACCATGACTTTAATTTTTGGTACTAACCAATTATCCCTTGCCTCTTTTATATAAAAAAAAAAAATGAAAAGGAAGGCACTCACAAATTCAACAACAAATAAACTTTCGACAAAACAAATATATTGATACCAAATGTATTCAACACCAAATTAAAATAATAGTCATATTTTCCGAAATAAAATAAAATCTTAACTTCCTTAATCTGCTAAAATGTTCGCTTAAAAAATAATTGATTGTCCGACCGGTGTGATGTATTGAAGTGATGACGAGAAGAAAAAATCGTATTTTGGAGGGAGGCTGGGGGCAGTACTAGGACTGATAATGAAGTTCGTAACGACGTACAACTTGTGTGGTGATGAAAACGGCAGTACACGACTGAAAGAGACAGTACGCGACTGAGAAAAATCCAGCAGATGTTGAGAAATATATGAGGTGGCCAAATACCTGGCTGATGAGATGAGATGGAGGTACTGGATGCTGGATAATGAGATGATGATATTGAAATCAAACGTAGAAGAAAAATGTTCATACGCGAAATAATGCCACCAATAAAACAGTTGCACGGGTACACTCGTTTGCTTGATGGAAAGGCCAAGACTGCGGAGAATGAGTCGGCACCTTCTTCACGATTTGACTGGCTTCCCCCGCCCGATTACATCGACTCCTCACACACCCGTAACAATAAACATAACAATTCAAACTCCATATCGAACATCTCTGTCTATCTTGAACATTCCGCCCACCAAAATTTCATGAGCGAATGTAAATTTTAGGCTGCTATTCTGTATTGGGACCACTGGAAAGAGGCAAGAGAGGTATCAATGTTGAGACGGGACGCCTATAGGTGGCGTCTCCAACCTTGATAGTGCAAACCCTCACATTGCCGTCTCTTCCAGGATGGGTTGCTACAACTTTAGCTAAAGGCCAGCTCATGTAAGTCTGTTGAGGATTCTTGAGGAGGACTAGCTGGTCTACCATCAGGTTGTCTTGTGAGGAAATCCACTTCTGTCGGTTTTGCAGTGTTGATAAGTAGTGAATCCTCCATTGGCTCCAGAACAGCTCACTTTGCCTTTTGACCAATTGCCAGCGTGATAACCTTGACTCTTTCAGGTCCAGCATTGATGGTTCAGCAACACTAAGAAGGGGTCTGCCGATTAGAAAATGTCCAGGTGACAAGTAGGCATTTTCGTCTGGGCTGCTAGAAAGGGGACACAATGGTCGAGAATTGAGGATGGCCTCAATGTTGGCAAACAGTGTGGTGAGTTCTTCAAAGGTTAGCTGGTGGTTTCCAGCAACTTTGGTCAAATGAGTTTTTGCGGATTTTACACCAGCTTCCCATATGCCTCCGAAATGAGGAGCATATGGGGGATTGAACTCCCACTTGACTTCTCTCTTGTTGGTGTGATCAATGATTTGGCCCTGGGTTGACGACTGCTCAAACCAAGTGTACAAATCTCGAAGTTGATGAGCCGCTCCAATAAAATTAGTCCCTCTGTCCGAATAAATTTTCTCTGGGAGGCCACGTCGGGCAATGAAACGGTCCAAAGTTCCAAGGAAAGCCTCTGTGCTCAGGCTGGACACGATCTCCAAGTGTACAGCTTTTGTAACCAGACAGATGAATAAACACAGATATGCCTTAGAGGTAGGAGCTTTTCTTCGGAGGGATTCACGAACGAGAAATGGACCGGCAAAGTCAATGCCAACATGGAGAAAAGTGCCACCCTCCTTCAGACGAAATTCGGGTAGATCGCCCATTCTTGGAACTACTGGGCACCCTTTGGCCTTATAACATGGCAAACAATAAAAACTTCTCTGCCTAATGAGGCGTCGCATTGCAGGAACCCAATATTTCATTTGAAGGAGGGCCTGCATTAAGTTTGGGCCAGGGTGGAGATACAGTTGGTGATAGAAATCAACCAATAAAGCCGTAAAATGACTGTCATGTGGAAGGATTATTGGGTGCTTTTGGGTGGATAGAATAGACGAAGCATTCCGCAGTCTTCCGCCCACCCTGAGGATTCCTCGGGAATCAACAAAGGGATTCAATGATTCAATCGTCTTCCACGATTTAGTTTTCATGGATGGTGATCCAAAATGATGTTGCTGGACGATTAAGATCATATTTTCTTTTGCTTTGTTAATTTCCGCCAACGCTAAGGGACCTGTAAGTGGATTTGTCTTATTTTTAATATTGTGAATCTTCCTCAAAATCCACGCAACAGAACGAAGATGCTTCATCCATGAAGAAAATCGAGATAACCATTTGATGAAAATCTCCTGGTTCTTGGTCGAGGTGAGGCATGATGCCATATCTTTTGAAAGCTCTGGAAGACCTTTTGACACCACCATAACGGGGGATGGCCAAAACTCATCCGGTTGAGCCAGCCATGGTGGCCCAGTCCACCATAATGGATGCTCCAATAAGGGTCCAGGGGTGAGACCTCGTGACGCACAATCACTGGGATTATCATCAGTATGGACATACTTCCATGAGGTAGAGTCTGTTAAAGATACAATCTCAGAAATCCTATTAGACACATAAGTCTTGAGCTTGTGTGTAGGAGTGTTAATCCAACCCAATACGATGGTGGAGTCACTGAAGAAGACTGGATCTCTTTTAGAATGGGGTATCCGCTGTATAAATCCAGTACATGACTGATACAATTTTGAGAGGAGGAGGGCCCCACACAATTCCAATCGTGGGACAGTCAATGTTTTGATTGGAGCCAAACGAGTTTTCCCAGTCAAAAAATGAACGCTGATTCCAGCATCGCTGATTATTCTCAGATACAAAACAGCACTGTAGGCGGTGATAGAGGCGTCACAAAAGCCTACTATTTGATGAACAAATTGAGAAGTACAGCAGACGAATCTTGGTATCCTGATCTGGGAAAGTAACTCCAGTTGACTTGTAAGCTCAATCCACGAGTTTTCAAGTCTCTCAGGAATGGGTTGATCCCAATCCAAATTAAGCTTCCAAAGCTCCTGTAAGTAAGTTTTCATTAGAAGAATCACAGGGGAAACGAAACCCAATGGATCGAACATTCTGGCTATGGTCGAAAGTATTCCCCTTTTTGTGGGAATATACTCGTGGGGTTTGATGTGAAATGAAAAATAATCTTTGGAAGGATGCCATTGCAATCCTAATATTTTCAAAGCCGGGCAGTCTTTATCCGATAGAGTGACGGGTTCATCCTTGGATGCTGCAGGGACGCCTTGCACGACTTCGGGTTTATTACTGGCCCACTTGTCTAACTGGAATTGGCCACGTTTGAGGAGATTAATAATTTGATTGCGAAGCTCCATTACATGTTCCACCGAAGGACCCCCAGAAGCTAAATCATCAACATACATGTCCTGATTAAGAACAGCTGCCGCCAAAGGGAAGTTATTACCCTCATCCATTGCCAACTGTTTTATGCATCGAAGGGCTAAAAATGGAGCCGAAGAAAGACCATAAGTCAAGGTATTAAGCTCGAATTTCAGTAGAGGTTCTGAGGGGTCTTTTCTCCAATAAATATGCTGATAACATCTGTCAGCAGGGTGTATAGTGATTTGGCGATACATCTTTACGATATCCCCAATGAGAACTACAGGATGAAGACGTATGCAAAGAAGTATTTCTCTGATGTCCTTGTGTAATTTCGGACCCGTTAACAATTTTTCATTCAGAGAACCAGTCGAAGTACGAGCCGAAAAATCAAAAACCACTCGTAATTTATCTTTGCCTCTGTCCTCTTTAGTGATGCTGTGGTGAGGTACGACATACATAGAGTGATCTGTCGTGGGCGACATATGATTCATCTCGAGATATTCTTCCATAAATGAAGAATATTTGACACGAAGTTCAGGAAACTTCCTTAATTTGTGCTCAAGACTGTAAAATCTTCTCACAGCTTGTGTTGAAGATTCGCCCAATGCAGCGGCGTCAGGTACAAATGGAATTCTAACAACAAATCTTCCTGTGTGATCTCTAGTATGGGTTTTCTGGAAGTGCTCTTCACAGAGTGCATCATCAGGGTTTTCAATCGTGCAGGGAGTTTGAATTTCCTCAATCTCCCAAAAACGCGTAAGATTCTTGTTTATATCATCCTCGTATGAAACAGAAAAGAGAGAAGTTCCTTTAAGGGAGGATGTTGAATCATCACCAATTTTACCCATGACGATATGACCAAATATCGACGGAAATAGTTTAGGAAGTTGGGGGCCAATTGTAATGGAGGATCCTTGCCAGATATCACCAAAGATATCTGCCCCTATAAGCAAGTCTACAGGCGACGGTTCCCAAAATGTTGGATCTGCCAAATCATAAACGGCAAACTTTTGTCGGACACTCGGAGGGATTATACAGTTAGGCAGGTATGTCGTAATATTCTTGACTACTACAGTTTCTAGGGTAAAATTTGGGGAAACTCGGCCTCTAGGACGCAGCAAACATGTCACTTTGCCTTGAGCTCCTTCAAATATGGTATTACCAATACCCGATATTTTCTTTGGGTATTTTGAAGCCAGTAGTCCCAACTTGAATAAACACCTCTGGGTTAAAAATGAAAACTGACTTCCAGAGTCCAGGACACACCTAACTGTCATAAACTCGCCTCTTGCATTTTTAATTTGTACAAGGGCAGTCCCCAACAGTACTGATCCTTCCCCTGGGACAACTGAAGATAGCGAGGCAGGTACTTGGATAGACGAGGTACCAATCGACGAAGCAGGAGCAGGACTGTGATCTGTAGGAATATGCAAGGAAGTATGGTGTCTTTTCTGACAATGCTTACAATGCCAATTACTCTTACAATTGGCCGTTCGATGTTTGTAAGACAAGCAATTTCGACACCCAGACCACCCTTTAAGAAGTGAATGTCTGTCATTTACAGAACTATCGAGAAATTTCGAACAGCTCAATATACCATGTTGACCATTTCTGCACAAGAAACACGATACAGTTTTTGAGGTAGTTGAGGTACTCTGAACTGCTGCCAAATGTACGGATGTTTTAGGTTTAATTGCATGTTTGATGATTGACATTTGACATTTATTGACATTTGATGATTTTGCTTGATGAGAAGAATTCTCAGTTAGTTGCATCACTGTACATCTTTCTCTGACAAAGTGTTGTAGTTCCTCAAAAGACGGAAACTCTTTGGATTTATTTTCCACCTCAAATGCTTCCTTAGTCACAGGATCCAAACCTCGTATTGCCAGAAAGAATAATATGAATTCTGCTGAACTCGGGATAGAAATCAACTTGTAAGCTGAAATACTATCTGCGACATTGGATAGAAAAAGCTTGAGGGAATCTATAGATGGTTTATCTTGATTAGGTCTAAAATTAATGACCTTATTTAAATAACTGGCTGCTAATATCCTCTTGTTATTATAAGTGTTTTTCAAAGATTCCCAAGCTAAAAGATAATTTTGTTCTTCCAATGCGAAATTCCCGATGTTTTCAGCAGCGGAACCAGTTAGGGATTGCATGAGAAATATGAACTTATCAATGGGGCTCAAATTGGCATCATTGTGTATCAAGGAAGTGAAGATGTCCCTGAATTTAGGCCATTTCTGAATTTCTCCATCAAATTTTGGAATATCAATTTTGGGCAGGCGGTTGGAAATTCTGGATTCATTTGCCGAATCATTCGACGATTGTCGAGGAGCAGGAGCAGGAGGGGGAAACAATGTCTCGTAAAATGCATGACTTTCATAATAATAGGCTTTGACACTGTGGATGATTTCCTTATCCCTGGTTGAAGGAAATTCATCACCTTTACCCACATTTTGATACTCCATACTGAGGTCATCAACAGAATTTTCAAATTTCTCATATTGCTTCTCAAGAGTTTTATACATGCCCCTGAATAGGAATGCCGCTGGTGAGTCTGATTGCGCTGCCTTTCCCTTATCTCTGATTTCTTGAATATTCCTCCCTATATTCATCCATTTAGATCTAGCCCGCTGTATCCTCTTCTCGGATTCTTCTGAAGAAGACCCCTGACCTACAGGATTTTGAGCTCCACCCGGCATTATGAAAATGGACTACTTACAAGCAGGTTTAGAATAAGTGATATATGAAAATTTTGTAAAACACTGGAAATTTCAGATTATACAGCAATATAATCTACGAAAGACGAGGAAGTAAAATGCCTATCCGAGAAAAAATCCTGCGAGAGAAGTAGCGTTTGAAACTAACATTCAGTGCAAGCGAAAAGAAATTCAGATTAAGAAATTTCTTATTAAGAAATTAAGAAATGATTTATCCACAAACTCTAAGTAGAATAAATTTTCACGAGACAACTAGCAATATCTAGAGTACATCAGATAATTTTGCATTAACAAAAATGAAGATGATAATTACATGTGTACGTATGATAAGAATGAAATATGTTCGGAAATATGAATGTAGCTTGATTTTTTTCCAAGTGTAAATGTACGGAAGAAGTTATAAGTGCACAACCACGCTCTGCTACCAATGTTTGAGACCAAGGGAAGAGGCTGTGTTATACCATGACTTTAATTTTTGGTACTAACCAATTATCCCTTGCCTCTTTTATATAAAAAAAAAAAATGAAAAGGAAGGCACTCACAAATTCAACAACAAATAAACTTTCGACAAAACAAATATATTGATACCAAATGTATTCAACACCAAATTAAAATAATAGTCATATTTTCCGAAATAAAATAAAATCTTAACTTCCTTAATCTGCTAAAATGTTCGCTTAAAAAATAATTGATTGTCCGACCGGTGTGATGTATTGAAGTGATGACGAGAAGAAAAAATCGTATTTTGGAGGGAGGCTGGGGGCAGTACTAGGACTGATAATGAAGTTCGTAACGACGTACAACTTGTGTGGTGATGAAAACGGCAGTACACGACTGAAAGAGACAGTACGCGACTGAGAAAAATCCAGCAGATGTTGAGAAATATATGAGGTGGCCAAATACCTGGCTGATGAGATGAGATGGAGGTACTGGATGCTGGATAATGAGATGATGATATTGAAATCAAACGTAGAAGAAAAATGTTCATACGCGAAATAATGCCACCAATAAAACAGTTGCACGGGTACACTCGTTTGCTTGATGGAAAGGCCAAGACTGCGGAGAATGAGTCGGCACCTTCTTCACGATTTGACTGGCTTCCCCCGCCCGATTACATCGACTCCTCACACACCCGTAACAATAAACATAACAATTCAAACTCCATATCGAACATCTCTGTCTATCTTGAACACTGACAGTGTACTGTAGTGCACCCTAACAGGTTCCCGGTAAGTTCTTTCACATATAGAAGTGTACCTACTGTAGGACACGAGAAAAAAAATATTTATTTGAAATTTCGCAATAAATATAATATATATAATAGATATTATCTTGTATTATAATATGATTGTTATAGAAGAAAAGGTCCCAGTCAATCCCAGGTGTTGGGACGAGGGCTAACATATTTTCCCTTCGAGACTTCCACTACCTGCCCAGAAAATTCAAACAAGACGGTAAGTATTGCAAAGAAAAGAAGAAGATGAATAAATGACCAATTAAAACAGTTAGTTGATGCTGTTCAAACGAACTGAATTCATGAACATGACATTCTATTCTATAGCTCAAATACCCAGTGCTAAACTTTTGAGGCAACACTTCATTGGATAGGCAACACTTCTTTTTTCCGGAATAATGTCAAAGATATCTGAGTATGTTTGGCTGTTTTTTCTTACTGAAAGCCGGCATTTAGTTTGTTGGAAAACCCTGCAACAAGAACCGAATTACCCCCTGCTCTTTTTCCATGCCTTTCAAGTTCCCCGATGCCAAGCCACTATGTAGTATCAAGCCACTTACACACCGCCAATCAAGCCACTTACACACCTTTTCTTGTTCATTTCCTACAGAAAAACGAACGCTTTGTTCGGTTCTATGATCCTTGGATCTTAAAAACATCTCTAAACTATGAGAAAAAGAGAACAACTCAAAAGTGTCTAAGGTTGCCCATGGTTCTTCCCTAGGGTGCCTACAGTAAGTTAAAAGTGGTATACTCGTATTTTCGTGTGAAATTACTTGTTTTGGAATAAAACAGTATTTTGTCTCTGTAAGTTGGGATAAATGGGTCAGGCTGTGTTGCATTTCACTCCGGAGCCTTTTTCGACCGCCCGACCCCTGACGCCGTAAGCTTTTGGTTTATTATCTTCGATAATGAACCATTGGAATCGCCCAAAGAAAAAAATTTTTTAACCCCCCCCCCCCCCCCCCCTCAAAATTTGTTGGTTTACGTTTCGAAATACGTAGATTCAGAAAATCGAATAAAAAAAACCTCTGCAAATTCTTGACACAACGGTTTATTATCTTCCTTGTGCAGATCACCCTTCTGTCTATACCAGACTGTATTGCAAATCGGCACCATACCATATTCTCACCGTACTCATACCATACCATACGAATTTATTTCCTATCATACCATACTGTATTATACCAAATCATACATACAATAATATACCATACCATACTCATACCATGTCATACAAACCGAGTGAATATTGAAATGTCATCCATTTCTGACCTATATTTAAAATTTCAAGTATCTAGCTCATCATCAAAATTTAATTTGTTTAAACAAATAGGTATTATTTAAACAATTTTACAGACAAGAAACCGAGTGAATCCAGTTCTGTGATCCAGTTCTGACCTATTTTTAAAATTTCAAGTCAATAGCTCATCATCAAAATTTAATTTGTATTATTACAAAAAGGTATTATTTAAACAATTTTACAGATGAGAAACCGAGTAAATATTGCAATGTGGTCTATCCCCGACTCACGGTTAAAATTTCTAGACTATAGTTTACCGGGAAGATGACAAAAGGTAGTTTTATTCTGGGCGTCTGAGGGTTGGGTCACATAACTGCCGTTTTCGACACGAAAGATTAGTGTTTTTCCTAAACCTTTGCGCGCTCACTGTGAACGAACGGCTGGTCGCACAAAAATCCAATTGGTCTTAAAAGATTCGTAATTTTTCAGGTCATTCAAAAGTGAACTGAAAATTACACGTTTCAGTTAAATATTTTGAGATATGACATTGTCGAAATTTTAAATTTCGTTTTGAACCCCTTCCCCTTGACCTAGGGTTATGAAAAGTTTCGAGGACCATTGTGGGGCTGGTCCAAACCCAGAAACCGAATTTCGTAATTTTAACTCAACGCTAACTGGGCAAAGTGGCACGGACGGCGGACGGCGTACGGCGTACGGCGTACGGGGGACGGCGTACGGCGGACGGACGGATTTTTTTTTATTCGATTTTCTGAATCTACGTGTCTTGAAACGTAAACCAACAAATTTTGAGGGGGGGTTAAAATTTTTTTTTCTTTGGGCGATTCCAATGGTTCATTATCGAAGATAATAAACCAAAATCCGTCCGTCACCTGTACGCCGTCCCCCGTACGCCGTCCGCCGTCCGTGGCACTTTGCCCAGTTAGCGTTGAGCTAAAATTACGAAATTTGGTTTCTGGGTTTGGACCAGCCCCACAATGATCCTCGAAACTTTTCATAACCTTAGGTCAAGGGGAAGGGGTTCAAAACGAACTTTGAAATTTCGACAATGTCATATCTCTAAAAATTCACATGAAACGGTGTAGTTTTTAGTTCACTTTTGAATGACCTGAAAAATTACGAATTTTTTAAGACCAATTGGATTTTTGTACGACCAGCCGTTCGTTCACAGTGAGCGCGCAAAGGTTTAGGAAAAACACTAAACTTCGCGTCTGAAACGGTCGGTCAACCCCCCAGACGCCCATCATTAAAACTACTTTGTTTTCATCTTCCCGGGAAACTACAGACTGGAAATTTTAACCGTGAGTCGGGGATTGACCACATTGCAATATGCACTCGGTTTCTCATCTGTAAAATTGTTTAAATAATACCTTTTTGTAATAATACAAATTAAATTTTGACGATGAGCTATTGACTTGAAATTTTGAAAATAGGTCAGAACTGGATCACAATGCAATATTCACTCAGTTTCTTGTGTGTAAAATTGTTTAAATAATACCTATTTGTTTAAACAAATTAAATTTTGATGATGAGCTAGACACTTGAAATTTTAAATATAGGTCAGAACTGGATGACATTTCAATATTTACTCGGTTTGTATGACACGGTATGAGTATGGTATGGTATATTATTGTTTGTATGATTTGGTATAGTACAGTATGGTATGATAGGATAGAAATTCGTATGGTATGGTATGAGTACGGTGAGAATATGGTATGGCGCCGATTTGCAACACAGTCTGGAAAATTACGAATTTTTTAAGACCAATTGGATTTTTGTACGACCAGCCGTTCGTTCACAGTGAACGCGCAAAGGTTTAGGAAAAACACTAAACTTCGCGTCTGAAACGGTCGGTCAACCCCCCAGACGCCCATCATTAAAACTACTTTGTTTTCATCTTCCCGGGAAACTACAGACTGGAAATTTTAACCGTGAGTCGGGGATTGACCACATTGCAATATGCACTCGGTTTCTCATCTGTAAAATTGTTTAAATAATACCTTTTTGTAATAATACAAATTAAATTTTGACGATGAGCTATTGACTTGAAATTTTGAAAATAGGTCAGAACTGGATCACAATGCAATATTCACTCAGTTTCTTGTGTGTCAAATTGTTTAAATAATACCTATTTGTTTAAACAAATTAAATTTTGATGATGAGCTAGACACTTGAAATTTTAAATATAGGTCAGAACTGGATGACATTTCAATATTTACTCGGTTTGTATGACACGGTATGAGTATGGTATGGTATATTATTGTTTGTATGTGTTTGAACGGGTAAACGAAATAATCACGCGTAATAAACACCGGATAATAACTGGTTTTAATTCACACGAGAACGGATGAAACTGGATAAAACAAACGGTATTATAATAAAAGATAACAGTGCAACTACTTGGTAAGTGATAACAATCGGTCTTTTTCAACGAGCTGGGACGGGGGAACAGGTTGGACAGCCGAACAACGGCTCCCACCAGCCATCATGGTGAGCACTCTGTTGGGGCAAGTAATAACCACTACCTACCAGCCCAAACATCCTCCCCCCACAATGAGGCACTCATTCTAACAAATTTAAGAAACGGGCACTAACAGTCCTTTGGTAGCGGGCAGAGCTTGACTAACGGGCGGAGTTTCTCCCCATTACCAGACCGGACTCTAGCCACACGGGTTACACCATCTTTACCAGGAATCAGGTCCACTATCACATCCATGGGCCATGACAGAGGAGGAATATTGTCTTCCTTAATCAACACTACATCCCCCACTGTAGCAGGGCGATCAGGGGTATTCCACTTAGATCGGGTCTGGAGGTCTAACAGGTACTCAGAGTGCCACTTCTTCCAGAATTGACTTACCAGATTAGAAACAAACTTCCACTTAGGAGCTAATTGGGAGCTGAAGTCAAACACATTGCTCTCAGGTAAAGCAGTAAGCGGGCGTTGAACGAGAAAATGAGCAGGGGTAAGTACCAGTATGTCATCTGGTGAGGAGGATTGGTGAACTAACGGGCGGCTGTTAAGAATGGCCTCAATCCTAATGGCAACGGTGCTGAACGGGAACCGGGGAAACGGCTTCCGTTGGGGTTTAGGATTGGCAGCTACTACCTCCAAAACGGTAGAGAGCTCCTTAAGAACTTGCGAGTGGTAGTCCTTAGGCAAGAATTTAGGAACAGTGAAAACATGGGGTCCCTGTGAGCAGGGATAAGCGGCCTGGAATCTAGCTTGAACGAGGAAGGGGTGGGGCTCTATCTTGTTAACTGGCTCTTCGCTGGAGTATTTCATTTGATGCGCATAACGGCTGAATTGAACGGACTTTTTACAGACGGGTGGAGTGGCACCAGTAACCAGAGTTCCCAAGTCAGTTTCCCATAGACCAACCTCAGAGGAACGGGGAAGCAATCGGGAAAAAATGTCAGCTCCGAGAATAGCCTGAACATAGTGAGCAGTGTGAAACTGTGGGTCAGCAAGTTGGGTTTCCATGGATGTGATACTGGGCCATAAAGCAGGGTTCCAACTACGGCTGGGCAATGGCGAAAGGGGGCTCTCCATAACGAGCGCTTCAAAAGGAATTACCCTACCAGAACGTGTGTGAAGCTGAGCAGTAACGGAACTGTGAATGGGGTTTGAAGAACTCCCAATTCCCTGTAAACTGCCCTTCATGGGAATCAAACGGAGTCCTAACTTCTTCACTACTAACGGGGAAACAATATTGACTTCACTTCCTGAGTCAATCAAGGCTCTGAATTTAATTATTTCCCCTCTACAGGAGGAAAGGGGGACTACAGCAGTAGGGGTGAGCCCAAAACGAGATAATTTTAAACAGGACTTATGGGTGACGTCAATTTTACTAACGGGTTGGGATGAGCCAGCTACGCCTAATTTGGATGACTCAATCCCAGGAAACAGGCCCCTGAAATTATTAAAACTAACCAAACGCTTAGTGCAGTGAGCTTTCCTGGACCTGGGTATCACACCAGTAGGTATCAGCGGTCCAGTACTAACTCGTATAACGCCGGTCCTAGGTGCTAACATGCGCCTAACATTACCTACAAGTTGACGTCGAACGGCTGAACTCTTAACGGTTAAAGACTTAACGGGTAACGGGCTCTTGGCAGTAGTGCTCACCAATGATACCTTGGAAGGAACCGGCTGAACGCCGTCGTACCTTCATAACGGGGCTGATGTTTCTATGGGTGGAGAGGGGGACGAACGGCTGGAACAAAGGGACCTTTGGCTTGAACTCATGGGATAGTAGTTCATCATGGCCATCTCTTCTTCTTCTTGAACGGGTCTTGAAGCGGGTGAATTGTGCGTTGAAACGAAACTACCTGAGTTTGATCCAGGTGAAACCGGGCGATTAGAAACGGTTGGAAGCAGTAGGTGGAGCCAGGGATGATGCAGCTGCCCACAGTGGCATCTTCGGTCTGAACGGCATGCTTCCACCCGGTGGAGTGTGGAGAAACAGTTCTGGCATGCCCGTAGCTTCTTAACGGTTTGTATGCGCTCAGGTACACTCAGTTCCTTGAACTCTGGGCAACGGAACAGGAAGTGATCCTTCCTACAATAATTGCATTTTACTGCACGACTGGGAGCAGGGTGAGCAGCACTACGAGCGGGTGACGGCTGACAAGCGGAACTGGTGACTGGAACGGCTGACAAGCGGAACGGTGAGGGTGAACGGGCTCTCTGAACAGTGGTTGGAGCTTTTTTATTCCCCTGCTTCTCCTCTGGGACTAGTCGAGCTATCCTTAGCTCCTTTCCAATAAACCGAAGCAGATCAGAGTGAGAGGGGATGGCATCCATTTGTTCCATCACCTCCCGGTTGAACTTCTCTTTGAGCTCAGCGGATAAGCGAAAAAACAGGGCTTCAAACAATAAGTAGTCCCGAAGATTGGGAGTGGGGAGGTCGAGCATTGATCCTACCCATGAACGAGCATCGTTGTGGAAATGTTCCAAGTCAGCAACGTTGGGCCTTTCCAAACGGGGTAAATGTATGCTCTGCGCAAATACTGAACGAGCCAAACGGTATTTTGAGGTATTTTCCGCTACCAGGGCGTCATAAGCCTGCTGATAGCTGCTACCGGCAAATGATGATCGGAGATCGGGAGAAAGCTTGCTCAACAGTTTCTCAAATTTAATTTCATCGGGTATGTGCTTCATGTTATGAACTGCACCATCAAACAGTTTCCTAAACTCCGCAAAGCGGGAGATTTGGCCTTCAAATAACGGGACGGTTGTGAGCAGCTGATTCATCATTTTAATCTGAGCGTAAGCGTGTTCATGACTGAGAACAACTTCGTCATCAACCTCTTTCTTAGCGCTAACTGGATTAATTTCAACGGGGAGGCGCTCAGCCAAACTTACAACAACAGAAGTTACCTGATTAAGCAGATTTTCCTCGATCTGCTGATCGAACTGAGCCTCCTCAACGGCATCGAGGAACATTCTTCCTCGACGGAAATCGTCCTTGATAAACTCCGCCAGTGCACTTACCGGTTGTCGTTTCAGAACTGCATTAGCCCTGATTGACCAACGTCTGATGTTTTTCAACAGGTCTTGCTGAGGGGCACTCAGCAGATCAAAAACGGCGGGATCAAGTTGAATAGACTTATTCTTGACGACATCATACGCAGATGAAACTGGATGAACCGATTGAACAACCGCATCGTCCGGCGGAAAATCCGGGTCCGATTGACGGGATCCACGCTTCATAATTCCTTTTGGCGGCATTATTGGACGGTAGAACGCGAAAAACGGGGAAAAACGACGGTAAAACGGTAAAACGGTAAATGGAAAAAACCCGATGTAAACAAAGTCGCGAGGTAAACTAGGTTAAATTCGGACACGCTCGATATTAACCACAATCCGCGGGTTTACGGCACCAAAATGTTTGAACGGGTAAACGAAATAATCACGCGTAATAAACACCGGATAATAACTGGTTTTAATTCACACGAGAACGGATGAAACTGGATAAAACAAACGGTATTATAATAAAAGATAACAGTGCAACTACTTGGTAAGTGATAACAATCGGTCTTTTTCAACGAGCTGGGACGGGGGAACAGGTTGGACAGCCGAACAACGGCTCCCACCAGCCATCATGGTGAGCACTCTGTTGGGGCAAGTAATAACCACTACCTACCAGCCCAAACAGTATGATTTGGTATAGTACAGTATGGTATGATAGGATAGAAATTCGTATGGTATGGTATGAGTACGGTGAGAATATGGTATGGCGCCGATTTGCAACACAGTCTGGTATAGACAGAAGGGTGATCTGTACAAGGAAGATAGTAAACCGTTGTGTCAAGAATTTGCAGAGTTTTTTACCTCCAACTCCCCTGGTCCCGGAGGAATTCTCGAGTCTGCGACGCTCGACCTTCTCTTTTAGTTTTTCCCATTTCTCCACTATTCTTAAACTTTTTGCATTTTGTTCAGGAATATATTATGGACTGAAATGTATTGGGTTTGAAGAGTTTGTACCTTTATTGTCATTATTATAATATAATAATGAACATATTATGCTCATAAACTGGCGTCCATCAATAGTTTATTGTTTTCATAATTTGTCTTATTATTACTTCATTTTCCATAAACATAAATACCGATTCATAATATTACTATACCATTGTTATTGTTCCCTACTTTCATCACCCCAAAAATTCACTAGCACCTAATTATAATGCCTTCCGTCGATTCTGGTTTCAAAAAACAAAAATTTTCCATCCCTTTTTCTCTCACGGGCTAAGTAATATACCTAAACTAAACCTAAATAATATACCTATAACTATGTGTTAGAGCAAGTATAGCTTTGTACAAGCCTGTTTAGATTGTCGTGCCGGTGCTCCCCACTCTTCTTTTCTGTTCAGTTGTTCAGTTCTTTTGTGTACCCGCGTTGTGCAGTACGAAATATACCCAATATAAAGAATCAGTGCTTTAATTCATTTGTTAAACCATACTCTGCTATTAGGTTATGTAGCCCAGTTGTCGTGTGTCGGGAAGTAAAGTTTGTCGTGCGATATAGAACGTTTGTCTTGGAAATCGTCGACGGAAAAAAACTGAACGGGACCCGGTTGGAAAATGGCGACTCATTCCCACGTAGTCGTACCTGGATTGAAACCCTTCGACAGAGCTGTATGTCACTAGACTCTTAAAGCTCCAATTGGAACAACAAGGTTTATTGGTTGCGCTGGAAAGACTAAAGAAGAGTTCCGATGTGGATGAATTTAAAGCACTCGATCTGGGGGCTCGTGATATCATGGTTCGTTGGCGGATTCTCAATACAGTGATGGATAAAAAGACCGCGAAAAGTATGTTTGAAACGTTGGAACAGGTCTATGTGAGAAAAGGAATATCATCAGCTCAAGTTGAAATCAAGCAGGAAATTGACAACATGAAGTTCATCAAAGGAAATTTGAGTGATTGAGTTGTGATCAAGTGGGGGTACTATGTCCGATGCCGAAGCCATTGCTCTTCTTTTATCAAAGATGCCGGAATCGTACCAAGTGGTTACAACGTCAATCGACATAGCATTATTCACCAACAGCAAGGATTCCGTCTCCCTGCAGTTCGCTAAAAATAAGTTGCTCCAAGAAGAAAGCCGCCAGAATTCTTCTAACACGAAAATGGTCGGCGATCAACAAGTGACTTTTTGGTGCAATGGTAGAGGTCGTGGGAGAGGGGGTCGAAAGCCACGGGGAAATTTCTCATCACACCGCAGTCAGGGTTGCTCAACCTGTAGCGGGACACACAGCTCGTCTGGAACACATCACTCGGAGGCTACAACTGGATGTTCGATTTCTAACAGAGGAAATGGAGACAGAAGCAGTGGTAATTTTCCGTATAAATGCCATGATTGTGGAGAAAGGGGTCATATGCGCCGAAATTGTCCAAATCGTCGTTCTAATTTCTCTAATCAAGGTAATGAACGTTTCACCAACGGAGAAACTCAAGAAAAAGATAATATGCCTGGGAATCGCACGTGAATGCTATATTATAGCATTCACGTGCGATTCACAGGCATTAGGTGATCCAAGAATGTGTTGGTGGGTAGTATCGCGAGATTAGGGATGGCAAAAAAAAAAGAAAACATCGATGTATCGATGCATCGACAGGCCGGCATCGATGCTCCAAAAACATCGGACCCCGAAAACATCGATGTTTTTAAAAATAACATCGATGTATCGATGGTTTCCAATCAATTTTTTATTTTATTTCTATTCTTTTTTTTTCATGCAAGACGGAAAGAAAAAATGATAAGCTCTGAAAAAGAACAATACTTTTATTGTCAGTTTTATTTTATTTGTTACCATTATAATTCAGTTTCAAGAGAAAAATCGTAAGTATACCTAACGTGAACGTAAGGGGTGAAACGGAATCGAAGCCAGAAACGAGAAGGAGAAGCGAAAGGGAAACCATGCGATGCCTTGACAATAAAGTGGAAAAAGAAGATGTGATGGGATGGGAAGGTTATTACAAGGCTACAGCGTCTGGACGAGAAGAGAGGAGAGAAGAAGAAGGTTACTATAAGGACGTCACGATACATCAGACGTTAAGGGACGTCACGAGACTTCTGATACATCAGAGATATCTGTACGATACTATTCGGAAGAAATATTGGAAGTATCGATACTTTTCAGCCAACACGCCTGGACATTTTCATTTAAAGGAAATAATATTCCTAGGTATGAGAAAAACGCTAGAACATTCAGCAGCCTATGGCAAAACAAATTGAAACATCGATGTATCGATGTGCCAATGCATCGAAACCCTGACATCGATGTTCCAAAAACATCGACACAGAAAACATCGATGTTTCCCGCAAAAATGGTGAGATGGTGAAGATTCTCCTTCGTCTTCAATGTTTATCATTGATTCTGGATCGAGCTCTCATCTCGTGAATCGAACAATCGGGAAGTATTTGTGCGATCTGGAAATTGTTGATTTGTACATTCAAGTGGCGAAAAATGATCAGAAAATTCGTGCAACACAACGTGGAACTCTGCGTGTCATGTGGAACGGTAAATGGTTCAAACTTCTCAATGTTTTGGTCTGTGATGACTTGCCATACAATCTTCTATCAGTCTCGAAGATGGAAAAATCGGGATTGAGTGTCACATTTTCAAACGGAAAAGCAATAGTTACTACCAAAAGTGGACTTGTCGTTTTAGAAGGTGATTTGATCCTGATGTCCTCAATCAGCACTTTACTGACATTGGTGACATTCATACTGCTCACTGGTGTCTTGTAGGTGAGTTCTTGAAGAACCCATTGATGCGAAAAACACAATTTCGCAAGAAATGGACTGATTACTTTTACCACGTAACCGAAATTATGTACTTTTCACAATGCTTCAGGGAATATGATATTGATACTGAACTAAAAACTCTGCAAATTCTTGACACAACGGTTTATTATCTTCCTTGTGCAGATCACCCTTCTGTCAATACCAGACTGTGTTGCAAATCGGCACCATACCATATTCTCACCGTACTCATACCATACCATACGAATTTCTTTCCTATCATACCGTACTGTACTATACTAAATCATACATACAATAATATACCATACCATACTCATACCATGTCATACAAACCGAGTGAATATTGAAATGTCATCCATTTCTGACCTATATTTAAAATTTCAAGTATCTAGCTCATCAAAAATTTAATTTGTTTAAACAAATAGGTACCTATTATTTAAACAATTTTACAGACAAGAAACCGAGTGAATGTTGCATTGTGATCCAGTTCTGACCTATTTTTAAAATTTCAAGTCAATAGCTCAGCATCAAAATTTAATTTGTATTATTACAAAAAGGTATTATTTAAACAATTTTACAGATGAGAAACCGAGTGAATATTGCAACGTGGTCTATCCCCAACTGACAGTTAAAATTTCTAGACTGTAGTTTACCGGGAAGATGAAAAAAGGCAGTTTTATTCTGGGCGGCTACCCGGGACCCACCTAACGGCCGTTTTCGACGCGAAGTTTAGTGTTTTTCCTAAACCTTTGCGCGGTCACTGTGAACGAACGGCTGGTCGCAAAAAAATCCAATTGGTCTTAAAAGATTCGTAATTTTTCAGGTCATTCAAAAGTGAACTAAAAATTACACCGTTTCGGGAGAATTTTTAGAGATATGACATTGTCGAAATTTCAAAGTTCGTTTTGAACCCCTTCCCCTTGACCTAGGGTTATGAAAAGTTTCGAGGATCATTGTGGGGCTGGTCCAAACCCAGAAACTAAATTTCGTAATTTTAGCTCAACGCTAACTGGGCAAAGTGCCACGGACGGGGGACGGCGGACGGACGGATTTTTTTTTTTTATTCGATTTTCTGAATCTACGTGTCTTGAAACGTAAACCAACAAATTTTGAGGGGGGGTTAAAAAAATTTTTTCTTTGGGCGATTCCAATGGTTCATTATCGAAGATAATAAACCAAAAACGAGATTAACCCCTACAGGACCGTTGGTTTTCTTGAAGTATTGCATTTCATGAGAAAATTAAGTTGTAGGTACATAACCAACTAGTCCCGAGGAACCTGTAAATCCGGAACCTAGTCCCGAGAACCTGTATAGTCCCGGCCGATTTCATCCTCGTGGGATTGGTAAACCATAACCTGTACCTACTCTCAATGATTCTCGTACTCCTGTGTATGAGAAAAATAACTTGGTAGGTACGGTTTCCCCAAGTTGTGAAACTATTCGATACAACCGACCTCACGCTGTAACAAAATGATTTCACCAACTCAATAGTCACACAGATTTTACTGCAACCAACAAAATGGACTCTTACCTGATCAAGCATGATGGATAATCTTGATGTAACAGTTCTCAAAGCCCACTGCACTTCACAAACTGCACCTCGTAACGGAAAAGTTGAGTTTTGAATTCGAAAGTTGTTTATGAAGATAAAAGATCACCAGGTCCTGCGAGTCGAGGAAAACAAGTGAGAGTGCGGTTGGGATTTGAGCCGTTGAAGCGAGAGGGGATGATAAGATTGTGACGTCATTGCTACTACCAACCTCACTAAAATAAAAGCCTGTAGCCATATAAAAAAAATCAGTAGGTACTTGAAAAGTCCTAACCAACAAATTTTGAGAGGGGGGGGGGGGCAAAGCAGCGGAAGCCTTGTGTTCACTTTCGTGAGCCAAAAAATTTTTGTCTTCAGAAATCAAAATTTCCACTTGCATTTTGCGTTTCAAAGCCTACTGAACAAATTTGGTTCTGTGTCTGTCTGTCTGTGTGTCTGTCCGCATTTCCTTGTTACAGCCATAACTTCCACAATTTTGAAATACAGGTCAATTTTCATACTAACAAGCTGTTTGGAACATCATATGGTTTTAGTGATGTCGAGTTTTTTGTTCTGAGGTACGTTTCGTGCTACGGAAATGGAGGTAATTTCGAATGTTTGTTGGTAGGTACTTCTTTTATAGAAAAAGTATTGACGACGTAGTATTAAAAACCCCAGAATTATATCGTATTAATTAATTATAATTAATAATAATTATTATTAATAATAAATACAAATGATTAATACCTACCTAACAATAAATTATAATAATTTTCACTAGGTACTTGATAAAATTATTAATAATTAGTGATAATTCATAATAATAATTAATATAACATTTAGGATCTAGACATTTAGACCTAGTGATCTAGACAGAAGGGTGATCTGTACAAAGAAGATAATGAACCGTTGTGTCAAGAATTTACAGAGTTTTTTACCTTGGAACTTCGATACCTACCTGGACTTCAAAGCACCCCTTTCCTATAGTTACGAAGTTGTTTATCCGGGCAGCATTCTCGTCGAAGTAGGACGTTTCGTCCATCCGTGGAACTTGCTCATCATAAATTATGTTTCATAATGGATCAATCCCTATCAAAATTGGTTCAGCTTTTTGACCATTTATGAAAAACATACGTACGTAGGACCTACATTCACACATTCAATTTTATGGAATCTATTATCTGATAATATCTATAAAAATCGAATGTGTGTACGTAGGTCCTACGTATGTATGTTTTTTTATAGACATTCTTTATAATTTCATTATTGTCACTCATATCCATATTATTAAATTTCCTACTATAGTGCAACAAATAAGTAGTAAATTTTGTGGAGTTTTGATCAAAAGCACTCACTCAAGCACTTCAGAAGGGCGCCCGGAAAACGAATGGGACGAGTTTATTTATAAGTGACTTCATAAAGTGGCTTTAGTAAAAAAATACGTTGGTTGACCAAAAACCAGGTACCTATCAAGGGGACAGCGTTGACAACAATAACGTGAGAAATTCACAGAAGGACAAGATCATACTGGCAGATCTGTTCAAGGAATTCACGGTTCATGTGTGTGGAGAACACAATGAAGTACCTAATGAACTGGAATAAACGACAAAAGACGATTGTGGTTTTCGTTTATGGTGTTGACCCAACCAGTGAGCGGTTCCTTGAAAACAGGTTCTCGGAATTGTAATGATGAGGGATAATTACGGTAACCATAATTTTGAAACAAAAAAGGCGGACCCTCAAACAAAAACGCAGATAAAACCAATTTTATCAACCCACTTTATTATTTATTATTGTAAAGTGTTGATCAAAATAGAAACGTTAGAAATTGAATAATAAAATATTATCAAACTCTCACAGCAAGATAGGTAGGAAACAAAGATTAATTTTAACGTCCTCATTAAGACTTAGAAGAAAGAACTAAAAAAAAAGAGAATTTTCAAAAAGTCGATCAAAAATTGCGTTTCAAATTGAATCATTTTAATTAAACTCTGACAGCTAGAAAGAAATTATGTTATCAAAACTTTATCACAGAATGCAATGAATATTCATCAACGAACAAAATTTGTTCGTTTAATGAAATATTCATTTAATGAATATTTCAAAGTCGAACTGGAGACTAGAAGAAGAGAACCTATGAAACCAAGATAATAAATTTTTCATTTTTTGTACCAGTCATATTTGGCAGACCTGTGGATGGCCCTTAGCAGCTCCTCGTGATTCTTCAGAAAGTCGTACATTTCCAAACAATTTTCATCAAAATTGTGATAGACCTGCATCACCTCCTTCAAAGTGTCAACGCCTAATTGGGAAGAATGAATGGAGTGGAAAACATATTGATGTTCATATTATATCGATCTCGATGTTCCTTGAATCGATGTTGACGAAAGCCATCGATCCATATATGCATATGAGCGGCCAACAACTTAAAAGTAGGACCTTGGGAGTACCATTTCTAAAAAGTAGGACCATATCTTCCTTTTCATGAGTTCAAAAATATGGGAGGACCCACAATCAAAAAGTAGGACCTGTACTCCCAAAAGGAGTACCTATGGTCACCGTAGGGATAATCTACCTGAGAAATATACATAGTTGTTTGCAGGGGAGCTAAAACCGTATACTATATTTTCATTCATTCAATTTCAATTTTCAAACATCCAAAAAGCTAACACCATGATTAGACCTTCATATTAACCCATAGGTCGAAACCCTCCCTAAAAGGGACACAAAAGTAGCAATGATGACTAAAATCATCATTGGCGGCCCACCAATATTTAATATTTTCTTCAAGTATCGGAAGCAATCAGCAATTCATTTGGATATGTTCTGGATCATTATGAATGAAATAACAATTCAGTAACTTCATGGTTAAGGTATTAAAAAGGTTTTGCGATCACACTTGTCGCTGAGATCGATGGTAGTTTTATTACTGGCAGCTGATGAATTTCGGGTAGAAGCTTCACCTCTTGATGATTGTTGATGGGCAGAAGAGCAGTCAAAAGAGTCGAGCGTGAACTCCATAGTTTCTCTGACATCGGTTGGCATACTTGGTATGGCAAACCTATAAATAGATTTATCACATGGAGTTTCCCTAGTTGTAAGTTTGTAGATGTAAAAAATCGTTTTAAATCGGGATTCTGCCTAAAACAAAGATACAGAAGATGTGAATTCACTTTCCACATCTTCAAATGCAATATCAGAATCACTTACATTATTAGAAGAATGATGCTGCACAATGGCCATGTCGTCACTTTCTGAATCGGACTGCTCAACTAGATGTAGGTTCTCGCCATCTGAATCGCTTTCTTCAGCCAAACATCGCGCGATTCGCTGTGCAAAGTCTGGATCTGAGGGCCTCAGATAATCTTTCATTTTCTGATTTGACCGTCGTGATGAGTCAACTGACTCTTCTGTAGAAGTACTGGGAGTCTCCATGGTTCCACGTATAGTTCAATAACAATAAAAGAACGGAATTGTACACAATCACGGAAACGTCGGCCTGGTTTGGGGAAACGCCGCGGCCTGGCAGACTGCCAATGCTTCAAAGAATTAGCTTACCTTAGGCCAGGGATGGCCAACTTCTTTTGCCCAAAGGGCCACTTCCATACTTTCGCTAAAAGCAGGGGCCGCACAAGAACTTAAAGGGAAATTTAGGCTATATAAATTAATTTAGAAACAAATGCTATGGATATTGAACATACTTTAATGTTCAATATACAATTTGAACTTAACCTGGACTCTTGTAGAAAATTTTGTATTTTCTATTTCTGTCAAAAAATATCTACCGTAATACTTTTAAAAAGTTGTTCGGAGGCCGCATAAAACATAACTGCGGGCCGCAAACGGCCCGCGGGCCTCCAGTTGGCCATCCCTGCCTTAGGCCGTTCCATACAATGTCGTTAGTCAAAAATTACACTTTATGCATTGTAAAAATTAGCATTAAAAAAGCATTATTCGACCAGACAAAAAAATATTATCCTTTGGTGCTATACTAAACAAAAACTCGTTATGACTACGATGACTACAAAAAAAAATTATGACTACGATGAAATTAAGGGTAAAAGGCGTCGTATTCTCAATGACCAATCGTACTTGACATTTTAAAAGGGGGTGGTTGCGTCGTTTAGTGAAATAATATCCATCGTGATGTAAGCGCTCCCTTAGGCGGGGTCATCCTGTTTTGGGAGTTGCATTTCACGTTCCGTCTCGCCCTTGTACCAGGCGTGCAAGGTCCTTAATTTAAATTCGGAACAGGCTGGTGTGAACTTTCTGGCGATTGCGCAATGTTTACCACACGGCTTGACGCTGCTCCCAAACTGCCTGCTTAGCTCGCGGAAATTGGGGCACTTTGCTACTTCCATGTTGAAGATACGTAAATTCCGATCATACCCAACCAATTTACGGAGCATTCCACATTTCTCAACACCCTTCATCATCAATACAGGCCCATGGGGTTTACCCAACCCATCAAAGGTGGTGAACTTATTATTTCTAAGGGGGTTGGTGGCCTGAAAACCGGCCCGCACCACCAACTTAGAGTAATAAGGGGATTTAACTACAATGAGTTTCGCTGATTTGAAAACGGCTGAACCGGAAGTGAGTGGACAACTCCAATCGCCATGCAGCAAAGGAAGCCCGACAGGAATCAATGTAATACGGCTTACCTGATGCTGTGCTGCTCACCCCGTTCAGCGTAGGATGGAGAATGCGAGGGACACTTGGCGCGCCAACGAGGGCTGAAAACTCGCGTGAATTCCGATAGTTTGTGGGGTGGAAGGGACCCTGAAAGAGTGAGTTGTAAATATGGGGGCCTGCAGGCACCCTTACTGGGAGAATGAAGGAATTATTGGCAATACTGGCCAGAAAATAGGAAAAACCGCGTAGTCAAACTGGACGTACCGGCTGCCAAAAGGGGACTGGCCCAACGTGGATTCTCCCACTAGAGCGCATTTCATCAGCTGGTCCATTTACGGACAAGGTACACCGATTACAATAAAACATATCGAGCCACCATCACCACATGACAACATAGAGCTGCGCCTCCTTCACTTACCGGGGAATAAAGCCGGAAGAATTGAGGAAAATGAAATATTAGGGAATCTTGTAAGGGATATATTATAGTGGAAAAATAAGAAACTTTATGATCTATTAAAGAAAACAAAAGAGAAAATACTGAGGGGAAAAAAAATGAGGACACGACGAAATTTCCCCGAACATTCCGCCGACCTAAAATGAATATTTTATTGGGATGTTAATGGGCAGAGCCTAACCACCGATCGAGTAATTAGACCCTTGGCTGTCTTGAGTGTTGCCACCCGAACAACGCCATCTGGGCCAGGGTGAATTTCGACCACACGACCCAGGGGCCACGCTAAGGGAGGCATAGATTCTTGGCGGATTAGTGCCATGGTACCTACTGAAATGGGGGGTTGGTCTCTGTTCCACTTATACCGCTGCTGGAGTTGATTCAAGTATTCCACGTGCCACCGCTTCCAATAATTCACCAAGATCTGATTAATCAGGTTCCATCTAGCAAGATGGGTGAGTGGACGGTCACTATCACCTCTCATGGGAGGGGCCGTCAAAGGCTTCAACAATAAAAAATGCCCAGGTGTCAGAGGAATCAGATCCTCAGGTGAACTGGACAAGGGGCTTAAGGGGCGGGAATTCAACACTGCCTCTACCCGAGTCAACACCGTGTTCAGCTCCTCATAGCTTAGAACTTGAGTCCCAATCGTTTTGAGGAGCAAAATTTTTGCTGAGCGTACTCCACTTTCCCAAATCCCTCCCCAGTGTGGGGATGCTACTGGGATGAAATGCCAAAAAACTCCACGCTCCGATAAATTGTTTTGAATGGAAGTTATAGTGCCTTTCTCTTGTAAGAAACCTGCTAAGCGCTGACAGCCAACAAAGTTGGTCCCATGGTCACTATACATATTTAATGGAAGGCCTCTCCGGCTGATAAATCGTTGGAAGGCCGCTACAAAGCATGAAGTGGACAACTCAGAGGCCAGTTCTAAATGTATAGCTTTGGTAGCCAAACATACAAATAGACAGATGTAAGCATTCGTCGCTCTAACCCCACGATGTCTAGTAAGTACTACTCGGAGGGGACCAGCGAAATCAACTCCGCTATTATGGAAAGGAGTCACTACTTGTTGCACTCTAGTAGCAGGAAGGTTACCCATAAGGGGAGCACGAGAGGTGGGAGCCGCACGAAAGCAATGATTGCAATCCCGAACCAGAGACTTCACTAAAGCTGTCCCAGAAACCACCCAGAACTGTTGTCTGAGGAGGTTAGTGGTGGCCAAAGGACCAACATGAAGGTTCGACTCATGAACGTGGCGAATAATGAGATGGGTCAAATTGGACTGCTTTGGGAGCAGCATGGGGTGTTTAGTGTCATACGGTAGGTCTGAATGTACCAATCGACCGCCGACCCTGATGACACCTACCTCAGGAATACCACTATAGAGATCGATAAACGGGCGTAACTGTTGGAACGAATGAGGTTTTTTACTTTCAATTTTATGACGGAGGTCTGAAAAATATCGAAGCTGTTCAATGGATATTAGGCGGTGTAATGATATCGTGCGCTCAGCTGGTGTTATAAACCCTTGGCGTTGGTCGGACGAATTTCTAAAATTGTAAACGATTCGAAGAATCAAACTACAGACGTTTAACAATTGAAAGTAATTAGAAAATCGGTCAACGATATCAAATTCTAAAATAGGGTTTCTTATGGAAACCACTAGAGAAACGGAGTTGACGGCCTCAGCTTTCACTAAATCTGAATCGTGGGGGATTTTCGAGTCAAACTGGTAACTATGAGTCGAATCTCTAAGGAATGGAGGTCCTAACCACCATTCTTCATTATTGAGAAGCTGAGAAGGAGAAGGAACCTCGTGAAACTATGTCCGCAACATTATGCTCAGTGGGTATATACAACCATTTTAAGCTAGGAAGGGAACTTCGTATTTCACTAACCCTATTTCCAACGAAAGTCTTCCACCTATAAGAGGGCTCCGTGATCCAAGTAAGACATACCTGAGAATCAGACCACCCATACATTCTCGTCACAACAAGCTCCTCATCTAGTGAAGTTAATACATGATTGATTAATCGGGTCAAAAGAAGGCAGGCACATAGCTCTAAGCGGGGTATCGATAAACGTTGGAGAGGGGCTACTTTGGATTTGGCTGAGATCAAGTGGACGCGTATATTGGTTTCTGATATTAATTTGAAGTATACCACAGCACCATACGCTTCACTCGAACTATCACAAAATCCATGCAGCTCTACCTGATACTTTTCAACTGAATCCCAGACTTTTCGAGGTACTGACACATTGGCTAACAATGGGAGTTCAGACTTGAACAACCGCCATTTATCTAAAATACTGCGTGAGGGAACGTCATCCCAGCCCAATTTCGCCACCCACAATCGTTGCATCAGAATTTTGAGGAAGGCCGTGACTGGGGCTAAAAACCCTAAGGGGTCAAATAAACGAGCGATATCGGACAATAAAGAGCGTTTTGTTTCAGTAGGTGACGGAGTGAGGACACTGTACGTGAAAATATCCAAAGTCGGGACATATCTGAGTCCCAACACAGGTACAGATTGTATAGTGTCATTATCTTTACAAGAAAATGAGATATCCGATATATTTTGGTCTCTGTCAACCCGTTGGAGTAATTCAGAGCAGTTGGTAGCCCATTTATGCAATAAAAATCCACCCTTTCCTAACAAATCAATCAGCTCATCAACTAGATTCTGGCCATCTTCTATCCCTTGACATGATTTAATTATATCATCGATATATGAGTTGCGAAGAATAGTTTCACTTGCGTTGGGATGAGAGGCCTGATAATCACAACAAAGTTGACGTAATGTACGAAGGCATAAAAAGGGGGCATAAAGACTTAGCATAAAGACTTAGTCATCCCAGAAGTGAAAGAGATCGTGAAATCCAACTACCAACAACTACACGAATCAATGTCGACCCATCGCAACGTCCTCCTGCAACAGCTGTCCAGCAATCCACCACCACCAAGGCATCTAAGACGACTGAAGCGTAAACGACCACCAGACTTCCTCAACTCTTAAAATCTAGTCTTTGCGTTCCTATAACTTATTTGTACATTCATACTTATTTATTCATTCACACTTATTTATTCATCTTACTTATTCATTCATTCAGTTGCTATTAACTATACTTATTTATACATCAAAATTCAAATGTTATTTATTCATTCACACTTATTTATTCATCTTATTTATTCATTCATTCAGTTCCTATTAACTATACTTATTTATACATCAAAATTCAAATCTTGATCTCAATCTATATGTTTGCATACGACTATAGTGCTATCATCTATATGTTTTCGAATGTACACTTTTGATCCTACATCGTTAATTAATAAGTAAAATTATCAAATAGATATGTATATTCACGGGGACTATCAATGGATAGTACCCCCGTAACAAGTGACACTAGGGGTATCCCCTCAATTGTACCCTTCAGCAAAACTGGAATGTAATGAGAAATTACAATAAAGTTAAAATTAAAAAAAAAAAAAAAAAAACTGGTGGTCCCGTACGTGAGAGTGTTCAACTGGTAAACTTGAATTTTATCAGATTGATCAAAACGCCAAAGTATTTTTGTCAAAGGCAGATCACTTTCATTTAGTAGAATCTGTCGATAAGCCTGTTTGATATCGCAAACAAAAACATAATTATGTAATCGAAAACGCAACAGGAGGGTTGACAAACTGGGCTGAAGCTTTGGACCCGAATATAAGACATTGTTCAATGAAACACCATTTACTGACGGACTACTTATCTAGGGACGCGGGAGCGTCCCGCCCGCCAACAAAACCGAAGCCCAAAAAACCGAAGCGACTGAGACACTGATTACGCGACGGAACAAGTTCGGGTTTTCACCCTATCGTAGCGCGGCTCCCTGAGTGTCTCGAGAGTTGATTTTTTGTACACCAACTCTCCAGGGGCACGTGAGGACGTAAACCAAATTTCAGCTCTCGGGAACATCAGGTGTCGGGGGTATAACAGTTTTAAAACCACTATTTTTCACGTTTTTCGTGTTCTTCTTCTTCTTCTCGTTGTTGTTGTTGTTGTCGTTGTTGTTCATTGACGGGGCTACAGCCCAGCAGACAAATCGGATCGAGCTGAAATTTTGCACACACGTTTGTTATGCTCCAAGGGAGTGCCTTTTGAACATTTTTTCTCCCTCCCCCCATTTCCCTCCCAATTAGGGGGGAAATAGTGTTTTTTAGGAATTTCAAATGGTCATAACTCCTTCAAAATTGAAGCTTTTTCAGATTTTCTTTTTTAGTTGTGTTCAGCTTTTCAAACTGTTTAATTTGAGATCAAAAAATGCTTCCTAAGATGATAAATAAAGGAGTTATGGTGATTTTTCTATTTTCAACAACAACTGCCGCAAATATTGATGAAAATTGGTGCGGTTGGTCTTAAAATGTCCGCTAGGTTGTCTAGAATATGCTCAATAATTTTGAACTAAATCTCAATCGATTTGACTAATCCACAGCCAAAAATACGTGAATAAATTCCACATCTACTGATTTGGCTAATTTCCGAAAACATCAAAGTTGAACGGTGGTCAGAAAAATTGTCGTAGAGTGGCGCCTGTTTAAGGATCGATAGGAAATTTTATGGGCTTTCGAATGAGGGTAGCGCACTTTGTCACTTTTCCCAACGGTTCTCGAGTTATTCGCGATTGTTGGTGTAAAAACGTGCGTTTTACCTTTTGCAAACTTTCTCTTTCCTCTTTCTCTTCGACACCAATAATTACAATTATTGTAATGATTCTCAACAACAAAAATTTGCACAATCCCCAAGAAAAAATGCAACCAATTTTCAAAAAATTTCTAATTCAAATTTATTCAAATGTCTAATTCTTTCTATTTTTTTAAATTTAATAATAAGAATAATTGTATTAAATTTTAATAATTGTTTTTAAATTGTTGATTGTTTTAATTAATCGAAAATTTTAAAACTACTATTTAACCAATTCGCAAAAATTTTAAAACTACTTATTTTTCAAACACATTTCAGATAAACAATAATTTCCAAAAAATAATTATTCTTGTCACAAAAAGAAGAAACAAAAAGGCGTACTAATTTTTTATTAAATTTTGACTAGAATAAAACTTCATTTAGGAAAAAATTTACTAGTTACCTCGTAGGTACTTTTGTTAAATTGTACCGTATTGTATAAGTACCACTCGAAAACTAGCCATGCAAAAAGATGTGATATCCCCCCAAAAACAACTCCGTTGTAAAAACTGGCCCGCCAAAAAACGTCAGCCGCAAAAAGGAATGATATCCATTTTGCCCGCCAGCCACATATATATAGGATGCTCGGTGCTTCGCACCTCGCTGTTGAGTGTGCATATAGAAACCTGATCCTCCTACCCCTAACCTCCACCGTCAATGTTTTCCTGTTCCCTGTCTCCTTCCCACAACCCCCTCTCACCCTTAGTTCCCCTCGGTTTCAC
>CAWUBA010000119.1:0-16136 GCA_963920205.1 Stenodema calcarata | reverse complement strand
AAATTCTATTATTGCCCAGCAAAACGACTTTGAAGAGGTTCCAAGCCACGATTCCACTCAATACCGGGGTACATAATATCATCGACTTCTTGAAGGATGAAGTCCCAACGTGGTCTGAGCAGAAAAGATTATGTACCCTAGTGTTTGATGAAGTTTCTATTAAAAAAAATCTTCATTACGAACCTCATCATGATAGTATTGTTGGGCTTGTCGATAAGGGTTTCTCCCGAAAGCCTGTACTAGCTGAACAGGCGTTAGTTGCCATGGTCAAAGGCACGGTGACTTCGTGGAAACAAGTTGTTGGCCACTGGCTTACGTCAAGTGGAGAACCTGCAACTTGTATCAACGAAGCATTGTACCAATGCCTTAACCAACTAACATCTGTTGGCCTTGTAATAAAACTCATTGTATGTGACCAGGGGGCAAAGAATAGGAGCGTCATTAAACAAATGGGAATCACCCTGGAGAAACCATATTTTTTATATAAAAATGAAATGGTATTCTTTATGTGGGATTCCCCTCACCTCATCAAGTCAATGAGGAACAACTTAATGTCATACAATTATAGATGGAAAAACGGAGTTGCGAAGTGGGATCACATCGTAATTGCCGTTAAAGGTGATGACCCACTTCGCCTCCGTTTACTACCTAAGGTTAACTTAAAACATGTAGATTTTAGAAAAAATAGTTTTAGGAAAATGAAAGTAAAATTTGCAACTCAGGTGCCATCTCGGTCCATGAGCACAGCCATGTTAGTGTTGCAAATAAAAGGCATTCTTCCTGCTGACTCCACCAACACTGCAGACTGCGTGCAGGATCTTAATGATCTCTTTGACTGCTTCAAGAGCACCAAGCATAGTGATAAGCTATTTTATGGCTTTGCCTTCAGCTCCTCCTCACGTCATTAGTTGTTTTTGCAAGATATGCTAAAGCATCTGTCAGGGTCACAGTTTCTTGATTGTCCGCGGCAACCGGACTGTTTACGAGGTTGGATTCTGAATATCCGCTCATTACTCATGCTTAGTGAGCATATGTTGTCTAATTATGGAGTCTGTGAAATCAAGACGCGTTTATTGAATCAAGACGCTCTTGAAAACACCTTCTCCATAATTAGACAGCAACACGGATGTTCAGGCCATCCAACAGGTAGACAGTTTCAGATGGGACTCAAGGCGCTGTCCTTGTCTTCGATGTCTAAGCTGCCGAGCTCAAGCAATTGTGAAGAGGAGCTAGAACGCGCTTTGGTTTGTGTGAGTAAGTTGAAGAATCATTCTGATCTAAGCAGTGGTGGTGATGGTGGAACTGAGCTGGAAGTATGCCAAGACATTGCTGAAACGCCGTTGGGACCGATAGACCAAAATGCCTTTTACTACTCTTGTGGTTTTCTAACTAAAACATTCTTGAAAAAACATAACTGTGAAAATTTCAAACGTCAGCTGCTTGTTGTGCCAAATGAAAGAATGATGGCACAAGATTACCAACTTTTTACGTACTTCAAAGCCTACAGTGAAGCGTTGGGTACAGAGTTTGGTAATTTATGCATCCCGGCGCAACAAACATTTGATGTTTTTCAAAAAATGGAAGGCATTTTCTTCAACCGGTTCCACGTAATTGCTCATCGGACCGGAGTGGCCCGAATTATTTTAGAAAGTATTTTATCTAGTAATATTAATCTAAACCTATGCAGTACAGAAGCAGAAATGATGTTATTAAAAATGTTTGTTTCTACCAGGATATTCTGGGAGGTGAGGTCGCTTAATCGCAAGCTGCACGACCCAATATCCCAGAAACGATTGACAATAAACAAATTGTATAAATTGTAAATATTTATTTAAATAAGGTTCTAAGTTTGTAAGTACTTTTTCCTTTTTATTAGTTAGCATCAATATGTTGAAGGCAACGACAATGAAGACTGGTACGGTGTGAAAATGAATAATTTAGTTACCTACCTACTTTTATGGATAAAACTACCGAAGCTATAATAAGTATAGGTTGCCAGAAGTGAATTTTTATTGTACCTATTTTGTTGATTGTACTAGTTTTGAAAATTTTCGTCAAGTCTTCTTAGGTGCCTACCTATCTGCCTTGCTCTAGTGTAGAGTTATTGTAATTTTTCTGGAAACGAGTTGAATATTTTTGTTTACATTGCCTACTTTTTCATTACTGTTACTTGTACCTATGTTGCTATTCTTGATTTTTATTTGCTATTACCTAATATTGAAATGAACAGTGAGTTGGTTTTTATTTGTTACTCAGTCGTTTCTGTATAATTGCCTTGACGTATTCACCCTATTGAGAATATCATATTGCTGTTAACATGAGACAAATGGTTAAAAATGGAATTGCGGCACTGAGGGCCGCTTGCGTGTATGGATGTGACTTTTTAAGGCGCGTGTAGCTAAAATACATTTTATTTGCCTCACTATATAATTTTATCGTGTTTTCCTCGCCTTCCCATAATCTATGTAGGTGCGAGAAGTACCTACAAGTAACCTAAAACCTAACTATTATTAGAATTATTAAAACCTAACTACATAATATGTAGTTAGGTTTTAATTTATTTAAATATTATTTAAGAATTATTCAGCAAAGCTTTTTGGTATAATTTATTCGAACTTTGGCGGGAATTTTCCTACTTTTGTGATCAGCGCTATCTATGATATTTGTGACAAACTTAATATGACGGATAGTTCGATCTGCCTCCAGCAGGTGCCGCTACAAGTAATATAGTATCCATAGTATAGTATCCTCCCAGCACAATCTTTAACACAGAGTGGGCGTTCCTTTCCTTCTTCCATGCTCCGATACTATCGAAATATCGATAAGCTACTGATGGCCATCATGGAAGAAGGAATCCCTTCTTCCATGGATGGCCATCCTCTACAGCAGGGATGGCCAACTGGCGGCCCGCGGGCCGCTTGCGGCCCGCGGTTATGTTTTATGCGGCCCCCGAACAACTTATTAAAAGTATTACGGTAGATATTTTCTAAGTATTTAGGTAGAGTCATTCAATAAACGATTTTTGGATCTTAATGAACTGCGACCACATCTCTTCTTATTAAACAATCCCATGACATGTGACATTTCCCAGCAAGATGACGACCTACAGTTGGAGCTCTGTGATTTGCAAAGTGACCCAGTTTTCCAGAAAAGACCAGAAACTGGTGTCGAACTCTTGTATGATTAGTGTATATTATTTCAACATTAAAGTATGTTCAATATCCATAGCATTTGTTTATACATTAATTTATATAGCCTAAATTTCCCTTTAAGTTCTTGTGCGGCCCCTGCTTTTAGCGAAAGTATGGAAGTGGCCCTTTGGGCAAAAGAAGTTAGCCATCCCTGCTCTACAGCAGCTCAACACCACCTACTTCATCAAGCCAATGGATTTGTTATCATTGCCAGATACAGGTGTCAACACCAGGACACAAAAACTACAGAATAGCACACACGCACCCAATCCAACTCCCATCAGTGTTGCCAGATGTAGGGATTTTTCCCTACACGTAGGGAATTTTGGGGGTGCATTGAGCGTAGGGAATCCCTACGCTGAACGTAGGGATTTTTGGTCAAGCTAGGTTACGTGATTCAAACACTGGCAAAATTCTAATAAATTGAATAATTATACGATTTTAGTACATTTATTCGTGATCGGAAAACCACTTGTGGTATGAAGGAGAAAGGTACCAATTGTTACAACCATCCCATCACACCAAATATGATGAAGTTGCTTGCGTCACAGAGCTTATACGCTTCTAATAAAAGCGAGCAATCCCTCGATAGTGACGAAGACGATTTGATTGGTTTTTGATGGTCTCTTTGATGAATAGTTTTTGATATATTTTTGATAACCTCTTGAGATTAACCTAAGATTTTACTGCTCTTCTTTCTATTCTCAATCCCAAATTTTTCTGGTCCTTTTTTTCCTATTACTGTTTTACCATTTTACTTATATTTTCTCCTCGTAGTCATTCCTGGTCGTCGACATTAAGATTTTTTTAAATAGGTACCTATTCCAAGGCTAATGTAACCAATGCTACCATTCTTGAGCCTTAGTAATAAGCCTTATTATATTTATATTTATCTCAGTGATATTTCTCAAGTACCTAACAATTCTTGTCCTGAAAAAAAAAAATGAATGGACCTAATCTAACTATTATTGAGACAGCAATAAAAATTACATTGTGCAACTCAGTGGTTCAATGGCTATTTCAATCCTCAAACCAAACCAGCAGCAGTGAATGCAGTGATATTGCCGTTTTGCAGATGACTAGGAGGGAAGTGATCTTCTTTTGTTCTTTTACATTTTCAGCAATCGAAATTTTACGCGTAGGGAATTTTTTAACACGGTAGGGAATTTGTAGGGAAAAGTAGGGATTTTGGAAACGGTCCGTAGGGAATTTCGAGGCAAGTTGTCTGGCAACACTGACTCCCATAAACATTTAACACACGTGCGGTCATTTTAATTTACATGTTAGCTAGTGCTTCAAATCTAGTGGTTCATTAAATTTGTTTACCGTGTGATTTCCCACGTTCACTCGCTCATGTTCTTTTTAAGCAACTGTCGTGACAGCAGGACCGCACAATCACATAAATGGGTTTGACGAAGCAATATTTGCGATATGCTCCTGCAGGGAGCTTCAATTTAATTTCCAGTATTGGTTGCAATGTTTGTTTCGTTACTTATCAAGGACAAGAAGGACGATTTGTGGTTTGCGGTGCCTGTGATTCAATTGTTATATGGGACCTACGATTGGGAAACCAGGTGGGTTCATTTTTCGTCAATCAGAATTACCTACGCTCATAATTCTATCTATGTACTTACTTGTGTGTCAATATAAGTAAGTTCATTACATCTATTATACGGATCTATTTGGCTGACAGACGTAAATTTCATGTTCACGTACGACTCTTATTTCATGTTTTAGGCATTGAAGATTTCTTTGGAAGTTCACAGCCAAGTATCGTATCTTTGCCCGAGCCCTGATGGAATCCATCTTGCAGCAGGTCTAACTGACGGGTCTGTTCATATATATAATTTGACAACCGGTGAGCAGAAGGCTGCCTTCGCCGGCCACCGAAACGCAATATCCAGCCTCGCTTTTGATTCGGTCGCTCACAGACTCGCATCTGGCAGTAAGGTCTGATGATTTGATCTGATTTCTTCTATTTACTAAATGAAGTTTCTACTTATCTAGTTGAGTGAGCTCAATTTCCTATTAATTGTCACGGTTATTTCAAAGATAATCTGATAATCGAAGATAACCCTTTTGCCCATCTCTCTACTAAGGTTCGATATTTCCTTCGCCAGTCAACGCGTATGTTTGGGTCCAAAAAATTTCAGGAAGTTGACTTTTTGTTATGTTGTTGACTGTTACAGGGGCCTAGTCTATTGAGGAGCACCAAAAAAATCAATGTAATCTCCAGCTGTTATGATGCGCTCATATTGGTTCTTTTCTTTTTCTATTGCTGTAGGTCTAATACATCCCGAGACTTCGAAAATTGGCAATTTCTTCTAAAAGTTTGAAATTTAAGTTTTAGTCATCCCTTGGGTAGAATGTTGGCTCTAATACTCATCCCACGAAAAAAGTAATAAGGAAGAAAAGTTTAGAGGAGTTATCTAGCTTTAATTTATTTATTATTTCATTGTGTGTGTGTGTGTGGGGGGGGGGGGGGGGTCATTGCTCCTGCTACAGAAATACTCCGAAATACTAATTTATAGTAATGTCATGGGTCTGCCATATCAGATATGGCAGATATATTGGATTCTATTGCTGGAGATATATTGGAAACATCACCAATACGCCAAAATCGCCTAACGTGCCTGCTATAATGGAGTTATTGAGCAAGTGACAGAAGATCTTCCATACAAACAGTCTAAGGTTGTGTTTCTCAGAATTATCCATCAACTGATTACGACGCCGTCTTACATCGCTTTAGGAAGCCCACAAAAGAACGCCATTCAGATCAGGAAACATGTTTTATGACATATGTGAAAACCTGCTACTTGCAGGTGGAAAGAGTGAGATGCTGTATGCTAGACAACATGAAAATGTTCAGGTTAAGTGGTACTCACTGCCATGTTTTCAGGACAGCAATGGAAAAGAAGAACCAATATGGGCACATCATAATAGCCGGAGAGGACATTGATTTGTTTGTGCTCCTCAGTATACTGGGCCCCCCTTAACAGTCAATTTACAAACAATCCGATTTTCCTCACTTTTCAATGTTTTCCAATAACTCGAGACCTTCTTAAAGGACCTACGGACTTCGCTTTGTGCTTAAATGGAAGCTAGATAACTCATCTAGAACTTTCTTTTCTATGAGTTTCCTCGTGGGATCAGTATTAGAGCCAACATTCTACCCAAAGGATGACTAAAACTTAAATTTCCAACTTTTTAGAAGAAATTGCCAATTTTCGAAGTTCGATATCACGGGATCTATTAGACTGAGCTTGGAGATGTATTGTAGCTTATACTATTTACTTTAACAAGGGCAGGAGGAAATTTTTTTCTTGAAAACCAACCTTTTTCAAGTTATGACGCAAAAACTGAAACAAGTCTGAAAAGTTCGAGGTTTTTGGCTCCGAAAAGTTTCCCCAGGGATTTCGAAGCTACAAACCTGGCTCTGCTCTGCTAACGTTCTGCTGTGTTGACGTTGAGTCCTGTTGCTAGTGTTTTTCCTATTTAATATATTAGTGTGCAAAATTAAGTCTCAAGTGTGGTGTCATATTGACAAAAAATTTGTTTTATCGACATTAATCAAGCCCCCCCCCCCCTCACCATCAAATAAGATGCCTTTTTGTCTCACTCTCAACGATTTGGTGGTTTTAGAACTTGACAAATTTGACTTTGCGTAAAACTACTCCTGTTTTAATTTTTTATGGTATCAAGGCAGAAGGAGGAGACTAACGGCGGTATACTATGTTAATGCTTTGAGATGCCAGAAAATCTTGACTTCTTCCCCTGGGAGTAGGTAATCTTTTGGATTAAATCCGTTCGAATTAGAATTTCACCTCTCAAGGACTATAATCTCTAAAGAACAAATATGTGAAATTGAATCGGTGTTTCCAACACATGATGTCAAAGATCTAACCCGTATGTTTTTCTTGCTGTTTAGGATACAGAGATTGTTATATGGGACCTCATAGATGAACGTGGCCTGGAACGGCTCTCTGGTCACAAAAATATAGTTACTGCATTGACGTTTCTGAAAAGTTCCAACGTTTTAATATCTTCAAGTAAAGACACTTACATCAAATTTTGGGATTTAGACACTTCCCATTGCTTCAGCACTATATCCGCTCATGTTACTGAGGTAAGTTTGGTTGGCTCAGTTGAAATAGAAAAAATCCATGTTTCCATTTTACTGGTTTTATGACAAATTTCGTCTCCGGTTTTTGCCGAGTAACACCTCAGTTTATAGATTTTTCAACGTTGAACACGATGGTGAAATCAGAATTGCGATTCTCATTCCGTTATAAGATTAAAGCAGGTGAACGGTGAAGAACATCTCAAGTAACAACCACGTTTCTTCATCTTCAAAGTGTTCCAGTTAGCGAACAGAATAAGATATCGCAATTCTGACTTCACCATCGTGATCATCGTTAAAAAACCTTAAAATGAGGTGTCATTTGTCATACTGTTTCATCTTTGGAAATTAAGGGTAATTTGTCCTCCCTCTGGTCAATAGTCCAGTGACTCAAGTCTGTGGCGGTGTCGCACCTCCCTCTGGTCAATAGTCCAGTGACTCAAGTCTGGCGGTGTCGCACCTCCCTCTGGTCAATAGTCCAGTGACTCAAGTTTGTGGCAGTGTCGCACCTCCCTCTGGTCACTAGTCCAGTGACTCAAGTCTGGTGGTGTCGCACCTCCCTCTGGTCACTAGTCAGGTGACTCCAACCGGTATCTGTGGCGGTGTCGCAGCGGCTTTAAACTTCCCAAAACCTCCCTTACAAGACAGAATTTGTATGCAAATTTGAAGTTTTTTATCTCAATTCTATCGAGAGTCGAGAAGTGAGATGTAAAGTTCAAATTGTACAAAAAGTATGGATAAAATATATTCCTATATATGTATCATGTATATCGTCAGCATACCGGGGAAAAGTCATGAAGTCAATTTTTGGCGAAATTCGGATTAATATATATATTTTTTTAATTTCTTTATTACTAATAAACATAGATTACTAATAAACATAACAATAGCTTCACAAGAAAATATTCCCCTATGTGGGCTACAAGCCCGAGTTACGGAGAAGAGTCCGGTACCTAGCTACACACAGGTCTCTCATGAAATGAACAAAAGTAAATGGGAACTTCTTTGTTGTCCAAAAAACTTACACAACTCTTACCAAATTAATAAATAAATTAATAATAATTATTGATGATAATTATTATCATTGGGAGGATCATGGACCCTAAGACTTGATAACGGGTCGGAGGATCATGTCGGGGTAGGGAAAAAGACCTTTCCTTACCGAGGAAAGCACCCTGAGATTATTGAAGATGATGAAGACGCTACCTACCTAATACATAATATCATTATTATGCTACCTACATTAACTTTCATATCTTTTGAATGGCGTCGTCGGTTTTCGTCTCTGGGTGTCCGTTTCCATGGAAAACACGTTATGAGATCATTTTTTGTCGAATTTATACTGGAGAAATTAACTAAGTTTCTGCGTTCTGGAAATACAACAAATTTTTGACGAACCACACTTGCTAAGGGCAGATAACTAGCAGGGGCCGCCGGTGGTCTAGTCACAAAAATTACTGTTGATGAAAGCCCCCAATTTCATTTGAATACAATGATTCGTTCAATAGGATCGTTGGTGTCGTCAAACCAAAGACCACATGGAGCAATGATTCAATCTCAGACATGAAACATTATCAGAAACACGCATACGAAATGCCACAACATTTATCGCTCATTGCTTTGCAAAACTGCAGAAATTGTACAGGAAATTGGAAATTGTACAATAACGGGTGGTTGATGAAAGATGATTACATGACTAATATTCGAGTATCTTTGAATATCACGCAGGCCTCATTTAATACTCACATGTATACTGCGCTAAGAAGCTATGTAACTAAGATTATAACAACTACGCTTGAAGACCGACCAACAAATTAAAGTAACTATGTCCATAATGATCATACAACCGGCTATGTGATAAATATTCAATCACAAAATACAAAATTATTGCATTTTATTGTAATTTGAAAAATAACTCAATTATTATTAATTGTTAAAATGAGTTACCTATTCTGAGGTATTTCGATGGGAAAACATCCAAAAATGGCGAATAGAAATAAAAGTCGTGCTATATCAATATTTTATCCAGCAGAAATTCATTCAGTCATCATAGTCTGGATAAATTCTTTAAGTCAAGTGCACTTTTCAGAAAAATAGTAATTTTCATTTTACTACATTTAGTACACCAACTGCCTTGCCGCGCATGGCTGGCTGCTTATATAACCTTAGGATGCTGATGTCAGCTGGGATAGTTATCACAACATTTGTTGCTGTTATCTCAATAGGGAGCTGTACATAAGTTATATGTATACATTAAAACATAAAATGTTTTAATATATACATGACTCATATTTAGGTGGTATATATTATATAGGATATACCTACCCACGTATGATTTTTGTGTCTTTTGGCAGTGAATTCAGGATGGTCTGAAACGGATTTTGGTGTTAACTTGTTTCGGAAATTCGAGTTTTAAAAATTTTGGACCGAGAACAATAGCTTCCTTTTCTTCGACAATTCGTTGAAACGCTACAAATTCGAGGACAAGGGTTTCTGATCTTCTTTATAGATCGCCCTTCTCTCTAGATCACTGTTCTGTTTTATTTTATATTGTTTGTTAGTATACATGATCAATTAAAAATTTATATTGATGCTAAACTATTCAGAATTAATTTTTATTTTCCTGGTATTTTCTTGTATCTACGTCCGGAATAAGTTAGGTATAACCCTAATCTGAAACCTATTTTTCGTATCAACGAAATGAAGGTAATTTACCATACGAAAAATAGGTTTCAGAACTAGAAACTCGATATCTCAAAACCATGACTTATTAGCACACACTGTGCTGGGCCAATATGAACACTTGCCGCCGTATGATTCACACTCATGTTGATTACTTTTCATTGCTCCACCTTTGACCCCTCAATATGAACGAACGGCTGATCGTAGACAACTCCTGATGTTCTTAAAAAAATGTCTGAACTCCATTCCAGTGGCGGCTCGTCCATAAGGGCACCTTGTGGCCCTCGCCCCACCCAAAAATTTGCAAAGGAAAACAGAAAAAACATAGAACAAGGAGAAAAAAATCTTACCTACTACTACCCACCATGGAAGAAGGGAGATCTCCCTTCTTCCATGACTACCCACTTCCACTGAGCTCTTGCAGGCGGGCGGCTATTTCGTCTGACTTCGAAGTCGTGTCCTCAACGCATTTTGTTTCGATTTATCGATTAAAAAAGTCGATTATCGGATCGACCAGAAGTGCCCCAGTCTCAATGTTGAAGGTATAGGCGCTTCCTGGGGTGGGGGAAGGCACCCTGTGTTCCGAGATAGGAGCCATTCCGGGAGGTGGCCAAAATATCGAATCAAGTTGAACGCCGAAAACAATCGATCGTTGAATCGTTCCTTGTCAAGGAAGAAGGGAGTTTCATTCCTCCATGCTTTCTTCCATGTTCGATAAGAATGATATCAAAACGTTGCCTTTTACTCATCATAGTAAAAGTGAATTATTGTCTCCATAATATTAATCAACTAAACATTGAAATTTAATATCTCACGTGCAACGCGTGAACGCTTTGCTAGTCGTCAAGACTGAAGTGGATCACTATTCGCCCAAGGGAATCTCATTTGTTGATTTCTACATTCTGTAAGTTAATAACAGTAATATACATAATATTATTATGTAGCTCAGCCAACCGTTGAGAATACTGTTTTATTTGTTATCCCTGAAACTGATGGTGACTTCGTTGACTCGAGCTTTGTTTGAGCTAACCAACGAACTCTAAAAGCTAGTTGAAATCAATCTTGCTGTTCTGTGATCGTTCAAAATGTTTTGATACGATTGGATAAGAAAACGTATGTGCAATCTGGGCATAAGAGGACATTTTTAGAGGGGGTTTTCAAGGTACCACTCGGCTAGGAAGCAGATGGTCGCGATTGCTAATTTTTAAAAACCCCAGTAATAGAAACTCCAATAATATAATTTTTTGACTACCTTTATAATGTACTCTTTGAATAGTACTCGTACAGTCACAATTTCTCTTTTATTCTTCCTATCATTTTGAAGATAATTATTTGGGTGGGTAGGTGGGATTGCCTTGCAGCCACCTCCTCGTCGGTAATCCTGGATACTGGTCAGTAACCTTCCCTCTCCTCAAGAGAACTCTTTGGAGAACGATGTTTCCTGACTTGCTAAGAGCTGCATACCACTAATTATGAAGCAGTTTAGCTGTAAGGGTAGTTTGAGTTTAGTTCCTATAGTGAGTACCTAATAGGTAGGTATGCACCTAAATATTGCCCTGGTGTCCCACCAGTTTCTGAGCCCACGAGCCGCCCCTGCTCCATTCGATTTAAATTTGAACAAAAAACAATACCTACCATTTAATTTGAATTTTTCGAGATTCGTTCCGAAGCCCTTCCTATTGACCTAGCGTTATGAAAAGTTTGATCATCCTGTTCTTTCAACCAATGAAATCGTGCTGTTTGCGGACAAGCTCCTCGGGTTGGTCTGAACCTGTAACCAAAATTTCATAATTTTAGGGCACCGCAAAGTGGCGTGGGAAGTATTTGATTTTCCAAATCTACGAGTACATATCTTGAAACGTAAACCAACAATTTTCAAGATTATAAACCACAAGCTGTTCGCAAAATGTGGAGTTTGTGACCCTTGGCTATTCGTTACTTCATGTTGTTACCTACCTGTCTGCTGTGTCGTTTCAGGTTTGGACACTAACTTTGGTTGGAAATGATGAATATATTGTAGCGGGGAGTAATGACAGCTCACTGATGGTTTGGTCCCTGCACAGACCAGACAGTCATGATTCATCATTTGAAACTGAATCGTTAGCTGTAAGTCCATAATCCATTCTCAAAGGTAATTTTAATTAAGTCACTTTTGATAAATATCTCGTTTCTCAATCATTAAATTGCTTCCAGGATACTGTGACTGCCAAAAAATGTGGTTCTGTGTTGAGGGAGGGGAGAGGCAGAGTAGTTTCTGTGGCTTCGGACAACACTGCACGTATCCTAACTGTTCATGGGACTGATGCGATGGTGGAAGTTTTCGAATTCCTCCAAAAAGACCTCGCTGCTGCAAGATGCAAAAAACGATGCGCAAAAGAACGTAAAAAACAAATTAAGTAAGATGGCCATTGATTGTTGTATTATTATTAGGATGATCGGGATACGACTTAATTAGACGGATCTTCGATGAGAACTGATGCATTTTATCATGAAAGTAGAGGGGGGGGGGGGCTACAGACAAGATCCACAGGCGCTATCACTTGGTGTCGGGATGAACTAGGTATCTAATCAAGCATAGGGATGGGACATCGGACCCTCACAATCGATTATGCCATCGATTGTAACATCGGAAGCCCACAATCGATGTCACCGATTAAAGGTTTGTTCGCTGAGACCATTTCCAGTGGTTTTCAAACTGGTAGCAAACCATTTCCAACCGGATGGGGGTGAACCGGTGCGCATGCGTGGCCGCCACCAAATTTCAAATGGTTTCCAACCAGTCAGAAGTGGTTGGGAGAAAAATCTCCAGTCGGTTATGACGATTTGAAACCCGGCTTCAAACGGTTTGAGAGACTCAGCGAACGCACCAACATGGCTGCCGAGCCTGGCCGTGACGAGCCGATATGTCACTGGAAGCCTCTGCGAACGCCCAAACGCACTTCCAACGGTTTCAAACCGGTTTGATGAGGTTTGTTCGCTGAGACCATTTCCAGTGGTTTTCAAACTGGTAGCAAACCATTTCCAACCGGATGGGGGTGATCCGGTACGCCAACATGGCTGCCGAGCCTGGCCGTGACGAGCCGATATGTCACTGGAAGCCTCTGCGAACGCCCAAACGCACTTCCAACGGTTTCAAACCGGTTTGATGGTCTTAGCGAACAAACCTATGGTCTCAGCGAACAATCACGCCTCCACAATCGATCATCGACGATTTTAGTCGATTTTGGTTTATTATCTATCGATAATGAACCATTGGAATCGCCCAAAGAAAAAAAATTTTAACCCCCCCTCAAAATTTGTTGGTTTACGTTTCAAGATACGTAGATTCAGAAAATCGAATAAAAAAAAATCCGTCCGTACGCCGTCCGCGGCACTTTGCCCAGTTAGCGTTGAGTTAAAATTACGAAATTTGGTTTCTGGGTTTGGACCAGCCCCACAATGATCCACGAAACTTTTCATAACCCTAGGTCAAGGGGAAGGAGTTCAAAACGAATTTTGAAATTTTGAAAATTCCATATCTCGAAAAATTTCCATCAAACGGTATGTTTTTTATTTCATATTTAGATAGAGTTTGTTCCGTAGAATTTTTTAAGACCATCCGCAGCTTTGTACGACCAGCCGTTCGTTCACAATGACGGCTCAAAGATTGTGCCTCACAACACGATCGTGAATCAAACTGTTGAAATACAGGTCCATTTTCATACTAACAAGCTCTTTGGAACATCATGTGGCTTAAGTGATGTCGAGTTTGTTGTTCTGAGGTGCGTTTCGTGCTACGGAAATGAAGGTAATTTCGAATGTTTGTTGGTAGGTACTTCTTTTGTAGAAAAATTATTACCGACGTAGTATTAAAAACCCCAGAATTATATCGTATTAATTAATCATAATTAATAATAAATACGAATTATAAATACCTAACAATAAATTATAATAATTTTCACTGGGTACTTAATAAAATTGTTAATAATTAGTGATAATTGATAATAATAATTAATCTAACATTTAGGATCTAGACATTTAGAACTAGTGATCTTGACAGAAGGGTGATCTGTACAAAGAAGATAATGAACCGTTGTGTCAAGAATTTCCAGAGTTTTTTTATTCAGTCTCAACCCAATTTTTTTTTAATGGAAAATTGGTCGAAATCGTTTGAAACCGCAGAATACCCAAATGTGCAACAAACATTGAAAGATTCATGGTAAAAAGAAAAGAAATACTACAGAACATGAAAAACCAACTGAAACTCGGAGATCCTTTAGGAAATTCCACGGTGATCACAAAAGTAGTGAGGAAGAAATGGGGGTTTCAGATCTCTGACCCCTCTGACGTCATCACCACTTCCCTTCGCTACCACCCGATCACCTAGCCATCCAGCCCTCTGACGTCATACGCTCGTGCGTCATAGGCTCGGACGTACTAGTTGGCCTTCTGCCAGCCGTCTGACGTCATACGTTTGTGCGTCATAGGCTCTTACGGCATACGCTTTGACGTACTAGTTGGGCTCCTGCCAGCCGTCTGACGTCGTACGCTCGTGCGTCATAGGCTCTGACGTAGTGGCCCGCCGGTCGCTTGTGTTCTGATGTGATCTAAAGGATAGGGTGAATCAAGGGAACAAATTTTTCCCGTTTCAGTTTATGTGCCAAAGCAAAGACATGAAAATGTCAAAAACTAAATGCTTGCATACGAGTCTGCAACACATTGGGACATTTTATGTCTTTGCAGAAACTTATATGAAGCTTGCATTCGTGTTGACAATATAAATTATTGAGAATGATCACCTGTGTAAAAAATTATTTAAGCAATTACGCTCATACCGCAGCTTGTCGGCCACACACTCCGCAGTAGTTAACGTAATATGGTTAGGTAAATTGAGAGCTATCCAACGAGTGGTGAACGATTTTTGTACGATGATAACTGGCGAAGATAAAGTTCCGTAGCAACGAATCGGTTGTAAGCGAAAATCATCAGAAAGTTTCGTGACGATTTCGTGTGACGCTTTTTGTTGTGTAACGTTTTTCGAGTTATGTGCCAGAGTAAAGACATAAAATGTCAATAACGTAGGTATGTATTTAATTAAAGAACCTATTAATTAGGTTGGGGAAAACCATGCGACTGTCCCCGATGTTAAAAAAATAATGATGTTTGGGCGCAAAAAAGGAGTTTGGACAGAACGTCCCCCTTCAAACGATTTCTCTCCTGTTACATTTTGATTTAATACATTAATCAACATCACCTTCCACTTATCTTTTTCATATATTCCATACCTATCTGGTTTTCTTAACAACCTTCTGTTTCTTAGATCATATCTTTGCTTAACATCACTTTCATTTCTTTAGATCAATCTAAGTATCATTTTCTTTCCCTTCCTCTTCATACACAATAATGTTCTTTCTGTTCCTACGGTACTCTTTATCATTTGTATCCTTTTACCCAGTAGGACCGTGGAGTGTCAGCTTTCCCGATTGCTGTTCCTTTTTTCCAACTTTGTTTATAACGATAAACTACCTTCTGTCCTGACTTAATGTTAATAAGTTTTTTGCTCGTTTGTCGTGTTGTTTTATTTGGGATTGCTGGGATTTACTAATGTATTCAAGTGTGATTTTCCTATCGGGGATCTTGGGTTCTAGTTCTTTTTCGTTTATTGTTATTTTTTCCCTAATGAATGTAGGATCTTGTCCAGATAGTTTGGTTTTTCTCAATATGTTTTTGCATATTTTAACGGCTGACTCCGCTAAAGCGTGTCCCTTGGGATAATGGGGACTGCTAGTGGTCAATTTGATTTCAAATTCTCCCAAAAATGCTTCAAACTCTCGGGCGCCAAATGGGTTATTGTCAGTGACAATTTCCTTTGAGAACCCGTGCGTTGCAAACATATGAGACAGCTTTTTTTAATGTCCCTAATGCTTTTGGACTTGAGTTTGTAAAACTCGGCCCATTTTGAAAAATAATCAATTGTTATCAAAGTAGCTTTTGTTATCAAATTCTAGGATGTCCATTCCTAATTTGTACCATGGGTATGTGGGAATTTCCGTAGGGATGATAGCGTCGCCTTACAATGAAAACCTCCCAAGTCCATAAAGTGGCAGAAAATGAAAACCTCCTAAGTCCGTCTCACCAAATTTTCCAGGAAAGAGAAAAAACTG
>CAWUBA010000118.1:0-44457 GCA_963920205.1 Stenodema calcarata | reverse complement strand
AAGAGGGATTTGTTTAATTGTTCAGAAAGCCCTTTCACATATATCATTCCTCTATAAGGCAGATTGACTTGTACATGACTATAAGGTTGTATAGATGTATTTGTTGTAGTAGTTGGAAAGTTACCATGCATAGGATTGGAGGGAGGTTGTGTAGGTGTTTGCTGAAATAGATGGTGTGGTAACATGAATATGATTGGAGGGGGGCTGTGCAGATGTGTTTGATGAAGTACTTAGTGTGGTAACATTAAAATGAATGGGGGAAGGTTGTGTAGGTGTTGGAGATATGTTTGAGCTGGTGGTAGTGCGAGTGTAAGTGGAATTGGGAGTATTATGGATAATTCTGTTAACAAGGGAAGGAGGGAAATGATTTTTCTTGAGGATTGATTTGATAAGGTTCAAGTTCTTGTCATGAAATTGGGGGTCACTGAGTTTGATAGCTCTGGTTTTAAGATTTATTGCAGTATTAATTTTATGTCCAAGTGGTTGGTTAGATTTATAATTGAGGTACCTGTCGCTTTCTGCACCTTCTGCACCAATTCTAGCCAACCTAGTGACAAATAAACTGCTTGACACTGTCATTCCCCAACTTCCCTTTCAACTTCCCTTTATTTACAAATTCGTAGATGACATTTATTTAGCAATACCCAAAGACTCAAAAGAAATTATTCTCAACACTTTCAACAGTTTCCACAACAAAATCCAATTCACCATAGAACTAGAAAACAACCTTACATTACCCTTTCTTGATACTCTTACAATAAGAAATGAAATAGATGGAACAATAGATGTTGACTGGTGGAGGAAACCGTTGAAAAGCGACAGGTACCTCAATTATAAATCTAACCAACCACTTGGACATAAAATTAATACTGCAATAAATCTTAAAACCAGAGCTATCAAACTCAGTGACCCCCAATTTCATGACAAGAACTTGAACCTTATCAAATCAATCCTCAAGAAAAATCATTTCCCTCCTTCCCTTGTTAACAGAATTATCCATAATACTCCCAATTCCACTTACACTCGCACTACCACCAGCTCAAACATATCTCCAACACCTACACAACCTTCCCCCATTCATTTTAATGTTACCACACTAAGTACTTCATCAAACACATCTGCACAGCCCCCCTCCAATCATATTCATGTTACCACACCATCTATTTCAGCAAACACACCTACACAACCTCCCTCCAATCCTATGCATGGTAACTTTCCAACTACTACAACAAATACATCTATACAACCTTATAGTCATGTACAAGTCAATCTGCCTTATAGAGGAATGATATATGTGAAAGGGCTTTCTGAACAATTAAACAAATCCCTCTTTAATAAAATAAACTGCAGGATTGGCTACACCAACAAAAAAACACTCCGTAAATTGTTATTCTCTCCACTCAAATCCGAAATCCCTACCAACTGCAGAAGCCACATTGTGTACTCCATCCCTTGTAAAGGATGCAATTCAACATACATAGGGGAAACTGCTTCTTATCTAAAAACCAGAATATCTGGCCACAAATCAGACGTCAGGAATTTTAAAATCTCGTGCGGTCTATCCGAACACTCCATAAATGAGGGCCACTGTTTTGATTTTGACAACGCCAGGATCATAGATAGTGAGAATCATTGTGCCAAACGGAAGATCAAAGAAATGATTTATATAGCAAAATCTCAAAATACATGTAATAAACAGACAGATATAAATAATCTTAGCAAAATTTATACAAATATTATTAAATAATAGCACATAATTATCTTTATATATGTATACATTTTTTACAGCCTTTAAGCCATTACTCCATAACTACCATCATTCAAGTTTAATTTCAATCAATCCGTGCAAAATTTAATCGTTCCATACATAAACAACACCATTTAACATCCATGTAATATCTATATTATATCTGTAATATTTATAATAATAGTATATGATTATAGTGTCTGTAATTGTAATATAATTGTATTAATATGATTATATTATATTAATATAATTATATCTTATACTTGTAATATCTGTGGTATCTGTAATATTTATAGAAATATTTTTAAATAATAGCAGATAAGTTTCTTTATATATGTATATATTTTTTACAGCCTTTAATCCGTTCCTCCATAACTACCATCGTCCATCATAAATAACACCACATAATATCCATGTAATATCCAATACTATCCATGCTACCCTCTCAATGCCCTCTCAAACGCTCTGTCACCACTTGTCAAAACATCTGTCATTCTGTCACTGACATGGTATTGTAACACATCGCTAGTTTTTATCATTAGTGTTTAGTGCCATACCACCTGTCCATACCACCTAGCACCTACCACCATCATGAACTGATATTAGCACATGGCCAATAGAAGTTAAGGTATGTTAACTTTTATATTGTGACAGCAACCATTTCACTTTACTTATCATCATTCATAATGTATTCTTCTTGTTTGTTAAATAGCCCTGAAGATGTTGTACGAATACAACGAAACGTCGGCCTAACAAATCGTCTTTATTCACCAGACCGAACCTCAAGAAACCAAAATCTTTCATTCGTTCGTTGGTTAGCTCAAACAAAGCTCGAGTCAACGAAGTCACCATCAGTTTCAGGGATAACAAATAAAACAGTATTCTCAACGGTTACTTACAGAATGTAGAAATCAACAAATGAGATTCCCTTGGGCGAATAGTGATCCACTTCAGTCTTGACGACTAGCAAAGCGTTCACGCGTTGCACGTGAGATATTAAATTTCAATGTTTAGTTGATTAATATTATGGAGACAATAATTCACTTTTACTATGATGAGTAAATACGAAGCTAAAAACCACCAGTCAATGCATTAAAAATACAACGTCAGGCAACGTTTTGATATCATTCTTATCGAACATGGAAGAAAGCAAGGAAGAATGAAGCTCCCTTCTTCCTTGACAAGGAACGATTCAACGATCGATTGTTTACGGCATTCAAGTTGATTCGATATTTTGGCCAGTATGAAAATGGACCTGTATTTCAACAGTTTGATTCACGATCGTGTTGTGAGGCACAATCTTTGAGCCGTCATTGTGAACGAACGGCTGGTCGTACAAAGCTGCGGATGGTCTTAAAAAATTCTTAGGAATAAACTCTATCTAAATATGAAATAAAAAACACACCGTTCTATATGAATTTTTCGAGTTTTGGAATTTTCAAAATTTCAAAATTCGTTTTGAACCCCTTCCCCTTGACCTAGGGTTATGAAAAGTTTCGAGGATCATTGTGGGGCTGGTCCAAACCCAGAAACCAAATTTCGTAATTTTAACTCAACGCTAACTGGGCAAAGTGCCGTGGACGGCGGACGGACGGATTTTTTTTAATTCGATTTTCTGAATCTACGTATCTTGAAACGTAAACCAACAAATTTTGAGGTAGGGTTAAAAAATGTTTTTCTTTGGGCGATTCCAATGGTTCATTATCGAAGATAATAAACCAAAAACGGAATTAAAAGACCAATAAGAAAAAAGTACTAATGCTCTAATAATTATTTAAGTATATAGAAATATTACTAAATAAACCGCAAAACGGAAATGAACATATCATTTTTGTATAAACTTTTAAAATGAACAATTAAACTGTTTTTAAATTTATTAAAACTACAGCTTAATTTAATATGAGGAGGCAATTCAATATACAGTCTAGGGCCTAAAAATGAAAATTGACGATTGAAAAAATCACATCAAGGGTGAGGGACTGGTATCACCAAAATTGAATTTGATCTTGTGATGCCTTGAAGGGGGTGTATACACGTCGCTTATCGAACCGGTTTGGGCTTATGGATGCGAACTCTGGGGCTCGGCATGTGCCACCTCAGTGAACAAAATTCAAATCCAGCAAAACAAGATATTTCGGCTAATTTGTGGCGCCCCATGGTTTGTACGGAACGATGTGCTCCACAACGACTTGGGAGTAGGGACGGCGCAGGAGCGGATCAGAAAGTGCTATGGAGTCCTGCCGACAAGAACCACTGACCATCCGAATCCGGAAGTTGCGCACATTGCTGGGCCAGCGCCGCCTCATGGTGAACGTAGGAGAAGAGTCCTGAGGGACAACGCACCCACCCTGCTGGAATAGGACGTAGGTACCCTGAAATCCCCCACAGTAGGTACCCTGATCAAGACGAAGCAACCCATAAAAATTACAGTTGACCATACTTCCCCGTGATCCCCACAACCAGCCCTTGAGGTATATATTGTGCAATAAATTGATTGATTGATTGATTGATTGATGTGCTGCCTTGCAGTCGGCGGTCGTACGTCTTGAGAGTTGGTGCTCTGATAATAACTTATTTCTAAACCCATCTAAATGCCATGTGATTACCTTCCATCGTTCGACGCAGCCCATTGAGTTCAACTATGCCCTCGGGGGCGGCCGGCTTCGGAGACTCATGGAGATGACTGATTTGGGAGTGCTTTGCGACGCGCAATTAACCTTTTCAAAACACATTGAGGACCTGGCCAGCAGGGCAATGCGGGTCTTGGGCTTTGTGAAACGTAACACCAGAGAGTTCACAAATGTTAGTGCCATAGTACTGCTTTACAAGGCCCTAGTGCTTCCAATCTTGGAATACGCCTCTCCTGTTTGGTCACCCAGTTACGCCATTCATCAGTATACCCTAGAAAGAGTGCAAAATAAGTTTCTTCGCTACATTGCTTTCAAGTTGGGCATTCCTTTCCGACGAAGTGTGCTACAGCACTCTTCTCGATACTTGTGGCATGTTGCCTCTGGAGAGGCGTCGTACAATTGCTGACCTATCCCTCCTGCATAAGCTGTTGAATAACCGCCTTGACTGCCCGGCCTTGCTTTCGATGATCAGCCTCCAAGTTCCTCGTCTGTCGGCACGCTCTTCTCTCCTTTTCTACATCCCTTTTTCACCAACAAATTATATGAAGAATAGCCCGTTGCAGCGATTGCCTCGCTCCGCTAATTTGCTCATTAATTTAAACCCTGATTTTGACTTTTTTCATAACTCCCTTGCTTCTCTCAAAAAGTTATTGGCTTCCTCACCATTTTAATCTTGTTTTTTTAATTGGTACTCCACATGTTATTATTTTTTCTTCTTCGTAGTTTCTTCATTTTTGTGAGAATTTTCAACTTTTTCTTTCTTTATTCTTTCTGTTAATGTCCATTGATTTCTTGTTTGTACGAGTGTAATTGGGCTTGCCCGTAAATAAATAAATAAATAAATAAATTGATTGATTGATTGATTGAAGGGGGTGAATGTCGGGAAGATGATGCTTGTGGAAATACTTTAGCAGTTCAACTACATAAGTTAGCCTAGGGGGGAGAATGTCAAGTTGGGAAAACAAAGGCTTACTGGGGCTTAAATATCCGGTTTTAAAAATTTAATCAAGTGAATTTATTCACTTGACAATCTGAGAATGATTTCATCTTTATATACCTAGTATTAATTTTTAATTTAAAATTTGGTTGAAAAATACACTTTTGAGGTTAGCTCATTGCAACAAACTCGCGCGTCAGCTAATTTTTTGATCGCTATCATAAGCTACCAAAAACAGTCACACAATTCATTTACAGTACCAAAACAGAAATAATCATTTAGGTAATGATTATTTCTGTTTTGGTAATTTTTTGTGCAGTATAGTTCTTGTTAACTTTTTTTAAACTGCAATTCCTAAATTAAAACACAAATATTTTCTCTTTCAGTAGCACGAGTCTGGCAACACTGTGTCGAAGTAAAAAATTCACGAAATTTGACATAGAATCCGAATCTGTAATAAAAATTAGGGGTTCTCATTTGAAATCAGGATGTTAGTGTAGATTACGCACACTGCGCACGTGCGCAAGAGTGCGCATACATAATTTTTTTTTGAATTTTTGTCAAAATCATTAAACACAGATTTTTTGGATTTCAAATATAGGTACTGTTTCTATGGAAAATAAAAGGGGTGTTCACGTTAAGTGGGCCACCCTGTATACATACATTTATATGACGGGACACAACACTCAAATAGTCTTTGATGCCGAAATAATATTTCGGCATCAAAAGACATAATATTATTATGTTTATTAAGACGCCTTTTATAAACTAGGTACAGCGACATTATAAAACATCATAAACAACCCAGAAACGGCTTGTGTTCGTTCAACCAAAGATCTCTTCTAGTATCCACCTTGGTGGATGCTATATTTATTGTTGACGGTCGTCCTGGATGTCGGACGCAGTTGTGGGGCGATGCTGCGACATATAGGTATATAAATGTATGTAAGGGAGCTGGTAAAACTTAGTTTTTAAAAAATGTTATTTTTATTAACACGACTTAAACAATTGATATGGTCAAAGTTACGGTTAACACTTGTGAGAATATTCGATCGGAAATCGGGCAGAGTAACGACGTGACGGACAGAGAGAGAGAGAGAGAGAGAGATTTATTGACATAAATATAACAGGTGTGCTACCAAATAAAATAAAAATGAATGTATATATACATATGTATACTATATTGCTTGAACTTTGATATTATATTATTTAAATATTAATAATAATAATTCACATATAATCAATTGATTATTATTTATTTACATCGTTTTACTTCATTATTTAATATTAATTTATTTTTATTTATTTATTGGTTTATTATCTTCGATAATGAACCATTGGAATCGCCCAAAGAAAAAAAAATTTTAACCCCCCCTCAAAATTTGTTGGTTTACGTTTCAAGACACGTAGATTCAGAAAATCCAATAAAAAAAAATCCGTCCGTCCGCCGTACGCCGTACGCCGTACACCGTACGCCGTACGACGTCCCCCGTACGCCGTCCGCCGTCCGCCGTCCGTGCCACTTTGCCCAGTTAGCGTTGAGCTAAAATTACGAAATTTGGTTTCTGGGTTTGGACCAGCCCCACAATGGTCCTCGAAACTTTTCATAACCCTAGGTCAAGGGGAAGGGGTTCAAAACGAAATTTAAAATTTCGACAATGTCATATCTCAAAATATTTAACTGAAACGTGTAATTTTTAGTTCACTTTTGAATGACCTGAAAAATTACGAATCTTTTAAGACTAATTGGATTTTTGTGCGACCAGCCGTTCGTTCACAGTGACCGCGCAAAGGTTTAGGAAAAACACTAATCTTTCGCGTCGAAAACGGCCGTTATGTGACCCAACCCTCAGACGCCCAGAATAAAACTACCTTTTGTTATCTTCCCGGTAAACTATAGAAATCGGTCTAGAAATTTTAACCGTGAGTCGGGGATAGACCACATTGCAATATTTACTCGGTTTCTCATCTGTAAAATTGTTTAAATAATACCTTTTTGTAATAATACAAATTAAATTTTGATGATGAGCTATTGACTTGAAATTTTAAAAATAGGTCAGAACTGGATCACAGAACTGGATTCACTCGGTTTCTTGTCTGTAAAATTGTTTAAATAATACCTATTTGTTTAAACAAATTAAATTTTGATGATGAGCTAGATACTTGAAATTTTAAATATAGGTCAGAAATGGATGACATTTCAATATTCACTCGGTTTGTATGACATGGTATGAGTATGGTATGGTATATTATTGTATGTATGATTTGGTATAATACAGTATGGTATGATAGGAAAGAAATTCGTTTGGTATGGTATGAGTACGGTGAGAATATGGTGTGGTGCCGATTTGCAATACAGTCTGGTATAGACAGAAGGGTGATCTGCACAAGGAAGATAATAAACCGTTGTGTCAAGAATTTGCAGAGTTTTTTTATTTTATTTTTCCATGACTATCTAGGAACGCGGTAGCGTTCCGGCCGGCCAAGCAAAGAAGTTGAGAAAACGAACGCTGTCGAGTGTATGTTTACCGGACGTCACGAAACGCGTTTTCGAGGTATCCATATCTCGGCTCCTATTTGACCGATCAACTTGAAAATTAGTGTGGGTCTTCTTTGAGTGTATATTAGAAAGCCCTGAAAGTTTCAAATCGATAGGTCTAAAGGGAGCCGAGCTACATAACTTCAAAAACCCGGTTTTTCGGCCTTAGATTGTTCTTCTCCTTCTCCTTCTTCTCCTTCTTCTCCTTGTTCAGACAGTCAAGGCTGGAGCCTCTCCACGTTGACCGATTGACTTGAAATTTTGCACAGAGCTTCATTTAACCTTGAGACAGAGCCTTATATAAAATTTAACCCATTATCTCAACTCAAAAAAGTTTTAGAAACAAAAAACCAGAAACTTTGGGAAAATTCTGTCCACTTTGACGAGTCTACAGCCTGGGTGAAAGGACCAATCGACTTGAATTTTTTTACATACCTTCTTTATAGCATGTCTCAGTGCCATTTGAACGAAATAACCCATTATCTCAACCAAAAAAAAAAATTAGGGACAAAAAACTAAAATTTAGGGTAATTTAGGCTAATTTTGGCCATATCTCGGCTCCTAGTTGACCGATTAACTTGAAATTTGGTTTGGATCTTTTTGGTGTGGATAAGAGAAAGCCCTGAAAGTTTCAAGTTGCTAGGTCTGAAGGGAGCCGGGTTATATAACTTCAAAAACCAATTACCATGTTTTTCTACTTTTTTCAGTCGGTCAAGGCTACAGCCTCTCCACCTTCGCCGATTGACTTGAAATCTTGCACGGAGCTTCGTTTCAAGTGTAGCAAGTGCCTTTTGAAAGATTCAAGTCGATATCTTTAAAGGGAGCCGAGTTATATAACTTCAAAAACCCGGTTTTTCACCCTTACCTGTTCTTCTTCTCCTTAATCAGTTAGGCCTTTCCACCTTCACGGATTGACTTGAAATTTTGCACAGAGCTTCGTTTCAACATCAGCCAGTGCCTTTTGAAAGTTTAACCCATTATCTCAACCCAAAAAACTTTTAGAAACAAAAAACCTGAAATTTAGGCTAATTTTGGCAACTTTGACGAGTCTACAGCCTGGGTAAAAGGACCAATCGACTTGAAATTTTGCATAGACCTTCTTTATAACATGACCCACTTCAACAACAAAAAGATGTGATATCCCCCCAAAAAACACGCCGTGTAAAAATCACCCCGCCTCGCAAATATCATTCTTTAGAGGCCGGAAAAAGTTATGATATCCACTTTCCCCGCCCGCCCTTTTCCTCATTAAGGAGCTAAGTATAATGAAAAGCTTAACCACTTCACAAGCACCGTACCCCTTTCGAAATCTCCCCTTGGCGCTATTGCGAGACGTTTTTATTAGGTACTTCCACAAGCAACTAATACTTGTATAAAACGTTAACCACCATCAAGTATTAGTTGCTTGTGGAAGTAATAAAAACGTCTCGCAATAGCGCCAAGGGGAGATTTCGAAAGGGGTACGGTGCTTGTGAAGTGGTTAAGCTTTTCATTATACTTAGCTCCTTAATGATGAAAAGGGCGGGCGGGGAAAGTGGATATCATAACTTTTTCCGGCCTCTGAAGAATGATATTTGCGAGGCGGGGTGATTTTCACACGGAGTGTTTTTTGGGGGGTTGTCAACTACTCCGCAGCGATAGGCTGATGCCCGTGTTGCTGCGGAGGGTTGTTGTTTCTCCAGAGTAATGATCCAATGTCTTTGCACAGCTTCTATGGTTTTACTTTACTCATTTATTTTTATAAATTATTTTAATATATACTTTTTGTTGGTAAATACATTTGTAGAAATAAGAAATATGACTTGAATGCTAGGCTACAATTTGAATAAATTAGACTCTGCATCGGCAGGCAGGTACTACACCACATACTGGCTTATCAGGAACTGCTCTATTCTTTGCGGACCGTTACTTATTAGGTAAACGTACACTTTCTTTTTATAATTGTCTCTCGAGTACAGACTTGGAGATTTTAAATGAGCTGGCAAGTTCCGATATAAAATTGAAAAAACATAAGATGGGCTCCTTGTCGTTAATTGGAGACGTGGCCTCTGATTTCTCGCTCCCCCCTCCAAAGTGTACCTGGTTGAATAGTATTGGTGCGATGTGGTCTGACAGATCGTGGGATTTTTGAAGAACATCAAGAGCAAATTCTTGCAGTACAGCTGCTTGATGGTGAATACCTTAGCGAATCGGAAGAGGTCATCCGAGGGATGGCGGCGAGGGAGACGAAACCTGGTCTTGAGTATGGCCTTCTGCACAACGATCAATTTCTGCAACACACTGTCAACCGCAGATCCCCACACATGAATTCCGTACTGCAGAACAGACTGGACCGTGGCGTCGTAAACCAGCTTCAACCTATCGCGAGGCAAGATGGACCGTATTCCGTAAAATATATGGATGAACCTTCTTAGTCTGCTGGCAAGGGCGATCACATGTTGCTCCCATCTTAATTTGTCGTCGAAGATGACACCCAGATATTTGTGGTGATTCACCTTTTCAATGGGATCACACAGAACGGCGTGAAGAGACTGACTAGCGGGAGCCGAGCGCGGAGCATTTATATGCTCGGGCGCTGGATACAGTAGTATCAGCAATAATGATGAGGATTGGTGATATAACACCTCCCTTGTAACTGTTCAGTACAAATCACTTTTCTCCCTAGATCACTGTTCTTTGCAGATCACCCTCCAGTGTAGGTCTCACGTCTCAATCGTCCGTTTCTAAAATAACCGCCGACCCCGCGGCCCTCAGATCGGCCGTCCCGTTCGCTCTCCATTTTATTCGGTTTCTCCGGAAGTGATCTTTTGATCCCTCGACTTCCTCTGAGAAAAAATTTCGTCGTCACCGTCACCGCGACCTCGTGAGTCGGTCGTTTTGTTGTATTTTTTACGATTACAAGAGATCGTAGGGACATGGCCGTAGGGGGGGGAGGGGGTGGGGGGCGGTGTCGAGACGACGCACAGTGGGACCAAAGCGGTAAAAACGTGGCGGAAATTCAAAAATTGTAAATCGCATCAATTTTGGTTTATTATCTTCGATAATGAACTATTGGAATCGCCCAAAGGAAAAATTTTTTTAACCCCACCTCAAAATTTGTTGGTTTACGTTTCAAGATACGTAGATTCAGAAAATCGAATAGAACAAAAAACTCTGCAAACTCTTGACACAACGGTTTATTGTCGTCCTTGTGCAGATCACCCTTCTGTCTATACCAGACTGTGTTGCAAATCGGCACCATACCATATTCTCACCGTACTCATACCATAGGTACCATACGAATTTCTTTCCTATCATACCATACTGTACTATACCAAATCATACATACAATAATATATCATACCATACTCATACCATGTCATACAAACCGAGTGAATATTGAAATGTCATCCATTTCTGACCTATATTTAAAATTTCAAGTATCTAGCTCATCATCAAAATTTAATTTGTTTAAACAAATAGGTATTATTTAAACAATTTGACAGACAAGAAACCGAGTGAATATTGCATTGTGATCCAGTTCTGACCTATTTTTAAAATTTCAAGTCAATAGCTCATCATCAAAATTTAATTTGTATTATTACAAAAAGGTATTATTTAAACAATTTTACAGATGAGAAACCGAGTAAATTTACTATTGCAATGTGGTCTATCCCCGACTCACGGTTAAAATTTCTAGACTGTAGTTTACCGGGAAGATGAAAAAAGGCAGTTCTATTCTGGGCGTCTGGGGGTTCACCCACCTAACGGCCGTTTTCGACGCGAAGTTTAGTGTTTTTCCTAAACCTTTGCGCGCTCACGTGAACGAACGGCTGGTCGCACAAAAATCCAATTGGTCTTAAAAGATTCGTAATTTTTCCCATCCAGGAAACCGGGCTACCCAGAAAATGTTGAAGGCGAGGTTCATTTGGCCATCAATAACGCGTGATTGTCAAGAATGGACCCGCTCATGTAACAAAGTTGTTGCAGTTCTGCCAACTTGCCAAGGTACAACTTCACACAGTTAGCCCCCCAGGCGAGTTTCTCGTTCCAGGCGAAAGATTTGCCCATATTGACGTCGACCGGATCGAGGAATCCGTTCATCCCAAGCCACGCAGTGTACGACGCGTGCGTGTCTCGTCCTCGGAGGAAGGGGAGTGTCTGTAGCGACACTACAGTTTATTTTTGGTGACAAAATTTTTATTTCGATCATACGTTACCAAAAATATGTTCAGAGTGTTCAATTTCAAAAAAATTCAGAGAGTCGCAACAATTTTTTTTTTCACAAGTGTTCTTCCGATAGTTCGTTTCTAAAAACCGTTTTCCAATTCGTGAGTTCAGTTAACAATAAATCAGATTAAATCAGTTCATCATTTGTAGTTATTCACCACACACACACACGCAACACAATACCTAACCACAGTATTTTAGGTTTTATACTGTACATTGTATTTTAGGTTTATATTGTACATAATTATTAGATTAAGTATACCATCCTGACTGTGGGTTTTCCAATTTTCCCACGACATTATACCCCTAAGCAATTAAGTACAACTCCCGATGTTAACCTTTATATCATGTCAAATAAGGCCTCTGGCCGGTGCAAGTATTGGGTCTTAGGGCTAATACATCAACACCGCGGGGTTGATGTATTAGCCCTAAGACCCAATACTTGTATTGTACATAACTTCTGTCAATAAACGTTCTGTATTCTGTATTCCATGACGTGCCCCTCCGGTCTTCGCCACTTCTCAGCCAAACTCCGACCCAGCTGCTTGGTGGAGGCTCGAAATTCTTTATGGAGGACTCCGTCGCAGGTTACTATAAGGGGGGGTGAATGATCCACGATGCTTCTCAGCGGCGTGATCATACTTCCGGTGCTTCTCGGATGCTGCCCGCTGGAGAGTTTCCGGGAGAGTTTTTGGAACTCCCTTGTAAGGGAATTGTGAGGTAAACCTTCATTAGCCTTAAAATTTAACAATAGGTCGATTATTTCATACCGATTAATTGGTCACATCGATTATAATAATTATTATTATAATCGATCATTATTAGCTTACGATTAATCATTTGATGTTATAATCGATTATTTGGTTCCGATGTTGCATCCCTATGTGTAGGGCCTAGGCTGTGGAACGTTCAAGATAGCCGTTACTAAATTGTATCCCAATAGCAAATAATGTTCAAATACCTAGTAATTCTTGTGTACCAAATGGACCAATCGGACTTTGTACAATAAATCGGTTTTTTATTAATATTAAATTGCGATACTTTTTCTTCTCATTTTCAAACGGACGGTTCGTGGGGCGAACGAGGGCGAGTAGTCATTTCAAAACGATCTCTCGATGTGATTCTCGACTCTTTAAAATGCCGGGGTCGAGAGGACTCCGTCGAAGTCGGTTCTTGAGACATCCGCGAAGATTTCACTCGTAGGAGACGACAGACGTGTCGAATACCGTCACGGTTGGTTAACTGTTTTAGAAAACTCCCTTCGTCCGATTGATATTCTCGTCGTAGGGTCACCTCCGGAGGATCCACCGGCTACGAACGGGGCGGTTCGGACGTGAATATTAAAAGTCTTTCGGCTTCGAGGGGCCTGTTGGAACATCTTTGAGAAAACGAGACTTCGAGGAGCGTCCTCGTCCTCCTCCGACTCCGTTCGTCCGGTCCGGTTTCGACAGGACGTGGTCATGGGTCCATAGGTCATTCCGAAAATTCGCTCACGTTGCCTTGCTGCAAATTATAATAATAATAATAAGGGAAAAATCTTTAAAATGACTTGCCACTTGTCAGACTGTTTCATTTTTGGAATTGATGGGTAATTAAAGTAATTTTTCAACAAAACGAAGAGATTTGACGTTTTTCAAAGTTTCCGACCACACGAATATAGGGGACATTTTTTGAGACGGATTCGTTCATATTTCAAATACTTATGGAATATCAGTGAGAAATTTCCGAAGAAAACACGTCAATTTCGACGTTTCAATTGAAACGTTTTTTCATCCTTTCTGCCAATTTTCACTACCCTGAAGTGTACAAATTCAAATCGAAACTTTGCCCCGCTGCCACGCCTTTGGATCTAATAATTAGCAAACGGGAATCAATTACGGTGATCTAAAGCTCGATAGATGATGTCACAAATTTCCGAAATTTCAATTTTGGAATTTAATGAAAATTAAGAATTTGCCCAATTGCCATGGTGTGAAAAATCGAGAAAAACATGTATCTCTAGATAGATGTTCTCTTTGATTTTTGAAATTTGTAACATGGCGGTCATATTCATCAACATTGTGGGGAAAATCGGTGGAGTCGCCGCTTTCTTCAACATTGCCCAGTTGTGTCAGGGTGAAAAGAAATTGCAATTATAAGATTGAATACATATTCTGAAACGCATTATAATTCTCTAGATAGATGTTCTCTTCGATTTTTTAAATGTTTAACATGGCGGTCATATACATCAACATGTCCAGCTACACAAAGAACTTCGCATACCAACTGTCGATGAAGTCATCAAGGTTCAAGCCATAGCCCATCACAAGCGGCTACAAGTACACGTCAATGAAGAAACTGTCCAGCTGCTCGACGTTGACGACCTACTCAGACGTCTCAAGAGAAAGAAGCCTCATGACCTGTGGGAGTGAGTGAAGGAGTTCTCGCGATAAGTCCGTTCAGTGAAATCAGTGATCGGTTTAGGTGCACGAAATTGCACTCCTAACTTTCAAAACTATCAGCGGCTTAGTTAAGTATCTAAGTTGTACTACAACCAATTCACATATATGTCAAAAATATGTTGCTAATAAGTTGTTACTTGGTGAAATAAATCATTTGAAAAGAAAAAAATATATATATACATCAACATTGTTGAAAAATTGGTGGAGTCGCCTCTTTCCTCAACTTTGCCCCGAGTACACGCCTACAACTTAGCCCCGAGTGCACGGCGGTCAGTTTTCAACAAAACGAAGCAACGGAATGTTTTTTTTCTTCTTTTTTTTTACATGGATAATATCCATGTAAAATAGACATATTATGTCTATTGTCTGGGGGTCAGTCAAAAATTTCCGTCATCAAAACACATTTAATTTTAAATTAAGAAAAAAGTAAAAAAAACATTGTAACGTTTTTTGGGACACTTCCGGTGGTTGGAGAGGGTAGCGAGTATCATGAAAGTTTTCTAAAAAAGCAGACGATTCCAAAAATTGGCGAAAGATTTCTGTGCGATGAACACTACGGAAGTTCCATTTCCCTACCAACGGCTTGGTTGTACGTGAAAATCATAAGAATTTTTTCGTTACGGTTTTGGGTGGTTTTGGCGCAATTCCTGTAGTGGCACAGACTTGAAAATTAGCATACATTAGTAAAGACATAAAAAGTAGCCGACTGTAGGATTTACATTTTAAGCATCATAGGGCCCGAATCAGCTGAGTGGCTCATAAAGCTATGCTATTTCTATGCTATCCACTCTATGAAGCTGTCATTTGGTATGTAGCCTCCTTAGGAATTACAGGCTCAGGATCCGCTTAAGGGCCCTTAAAGCTAAGAGACATAATATGTCTCATGATCAGAGGTTTTTCCCAGTAAGGGAGAAATAGTAATAAATAAGGGAGAACTAATTATTAGTTTCGGAATTCGAGTTTTTTTTGTTGTTGACATTTTATGTCTTTACTATGGCACATAACTCAAAAAGTGTGACGATGAAAGCGTTATGAACAATTTCTGAAGATTTTCACGTACAACCGATTCGTTGCTACGGAACTTTAACTTCGCCAGTTATCATCGTACAAAAATCGTTAGCGATGCCCGATATGATATCGATATATCGAAATATCGATATTTGCTGACGATATTTCGATATTATCGTATCGATATCGCATCTTCCGATATTTTCGATTATCGATATTTTTAGCCGATATAATATATCGGCTGTTATTATCTGATATTATCTGCTGTTAAATCACCCTTTAGCACGCGAAAATTTGAGGAATACTGTGTTGCAAAATATTCCGAGGCACTGTTATTGGTGTCTGCTGCGCTGCTGCTGAGTCAGAACTGAGGCACAGCGGGCTGCGACCGCCTTCTACATGGCTCGGCACGAGACTCGCTCCACTCTCCCCTTCCCCTCCGCCGGCTCCCAGTGATGACGGCAACCGCCTAACTTCGGAGCACCAAACCCAACGGGCGTTCCTGAAGAGACTCAGCACAAAAGTGTGGAGTGCTCTCCATTCTAAAGCAGTTTAATTGTATTTTTATGGTGAACTAAAGTCCTAAAGTAAAGTTTTGCATTATTTTCAACGTTTGCTCTCCTCTCCAGTCTAAAGTTGGAATGATTTTGATTGTAATTAAAGTCCTGAAATAAAGTTTTGAATTATTTTTACCATTTCAGCGTTACTTATCCCTTATTTTCCCAATTTCATAACAGTTAAAACGATCCTCATACAGTACTGAGAAAATGTTCTAAATATGGTCGATATCCGACCGATATATCGAAATATCGATATTTTTGACCGATATATCGATATCTAATATTGGCTCCTTGCGATAGTCTCGATATCGATATTATCGATATTGTAGGTTTCGATATGAAACGCTAAAAATCGTTCACCACTCGTTGGATAGCTTCCGATTTACCTAACCATATTAGTGCGTGGCCGACAAGCTGCGGTATGAGCGTGATTGTTTAAATAATTGTGTACACACATGTGTGTAAACACCTGCAGGTGATCATTCTCAATAATTTATATTAGGTGTGGGAGGGGGCGCAAAGACATAAAATTTCCCTCGTGGTTGCGTACTAAGTACAAGTACAAGTCGCAGGCAAGAGGAAGCGGAAGAAGAACCCGAACAAGAGGGAACTGGCCAAGAAATCGCGCCACATGCCGACTGGACGTGGATTGTTTGTTCCTAGCACTTGCAAACACATTGGCAAGAAACTGACGCATCCCATCGCTTCAGAAAAAACTCTGCAAATTCTTGACACAACGCGTTCTGTACAACGCGTTGCAACGGTTCATTATCTTCTTTGTACAGATCACCCTTCTGTCTAGATCACTAGGTCTAAATGTCTAGATCCTAAATGTTAGATTAATTATTATTATGAATTATCACTAATTATCAATAATTTTATCAAGTACCTAGTGAAAATTATTATAAATTATTGTTAGGTATTAATAAGTTGTATTTATTATTAATTATGATTAATTAATACGATATAATTCTGGGGGTTTTAATACTACGTCGGTAATAATTTTTCTATAAAAGAAGTAGGTACCTACCAACAAACATTCGAAATTACCTTCCGTAATTAATTTCCGTAGCATGAAACGTACCTCAGAACAAAAAACTCGACATCACTTAAACCATATGATGTTCCAAATAGCTCGTTAGTATGAAAATTGACCTGTATTTCAACCGTTTGATTCACGATCGTGTTGACAGGCTCAACCTTTGAGCCGTCATTGTGAACGAACGGCAGGTCGCACAAAGCTGCGGATGGTCTTAAAAAATTCTTAGGTATAAGCTCTATCTAAACATGAAATGAAAAACATACCGTTCTATATGAATTTTTCGAGTTTTGGAATTTTCAAAATTTCAAAATTCGTTTTGAACCCCTTGACCTAGGGTTATGAAAAGTTTCGAGGACCATTGTGGGGTTGGCCGGAACCCATAAAAAAATTTCGTAATTTTAACTCAACGCTAACTGGTCAAAGTGCCGCGGTACAAGATGAAACCTTTATTGTGTAAATAGTGATGCAGAGATTTAACAAAAATAAGAAGAACGTCTTCTCATGTGACGTACTAGCAGTGGCGGCTCGTCCATAAGGCCACCTTGGCCCTCGCCCCACCCAAAGGTTTGCAAAGGAAAACAGAAAAGCATAGAACAAGGAGAAAAAAATCTTACCTACTACTACCCACCATGGAAGAAGGGAGATGACTACCCACTTCCACTGAGCTCTTGCAGGCGGGCGGCTATTTCGTCTGACTTCGATAAAAGTCGTGTCCTCAACGCATTTTGTTTCGATTTATCGATTAAAAAAGTCGATTATCGGATCGACCAGAAGTGCCCCAGTCTCAAATTTGAAGGTATAGGCGCTTCCTGGGGTGGGGGAAGGCACCCTATGTTCCGCAATAGGAGCCATTCCGGGCGGTGGCCAAAATATCGAATCAAGTTGAACGCCGAAAACAATCGATCGTTGAATCGTTCCTTGTCAAGGAAGAAGGGAGTTTCATTCTTCCATGCTTTCTTCCATGTTCGATAAGAATGATATCAAAACGTTGCCTGACGTTATAATATATTATTTTGAATGCATTGACTGGTGGTTTTTAGCTTCGTATTTACTCATCATAGTAAAAGTGAATTATTGTCTCCATAATATTAATCAACTAAACATTGAAATTTAATATCTCACGTGCAACGCGTGAACGCTTTGCTAGTCGTCAAGACTGAAGTGGATCACTATTCGCCCAAGGGAATCTCATTTGTTGATTTCTACATTCTGTAAGTTAATAACAGTTAATAACAGTAATATACATAATATTATTATGTAGCTCAGCCAACCGTTGAGAATACTGTTTTATTTGTTATCCCTGAAACTGATGGTGACTTCGTTGACTCGAGCTTTGTTTGAGCTAACCAACGAACTCTAAAAGCTAGTTGAAATCAATCTTGCTGTTCTGTGATCGTTCAAAATGTTTTGATACGATTGGATAAGAAAACGTATGTGCAATCTGGGCATAAGAGGACATTTTTAGAGGGGGTTTTCAAGGTACCACTCGGCTAGGAAGCAGATGGTCGCGATTGCTAATTTTTAAAAACCCCAGTAATAGAAACTCCAATAATATAATTTTTTGACTACCTTTATAATGTACTCTTTGAATAGTACTCGTACAGTCACAATTTATCTTTTATTCTTCCTATCAGTAAAAGTAAAGTAAGTAAAGTAAGCAACCATTTCAGGTTGAATTTTCGTCCGACTGCCGTTTTTGGCGTCGCGGACGTCATCGGCTGTCCACCTAGGTGGATCAGAATTTTATTCTTCCTATCATTTTGAAGATAATTATTTGGGTGGGTAGGTGGGATTGCCTTGCAGCCACCTCCTCGTCGGTAATCCTGGATACTGGTCAGTAACCTTCCCTCTCCTCAAGAGAACTCTTTGGAGAACGATGTTTCCTGACTTGCTGCTAAGAGCTGCATACCACTAATTATGAAGCAGTTTAGCTGTAAGGGTAGTTTGAGTTTAGTTCCTATAGTGAGTACCTAATAGGTAGGTATGCACCTAAATATTGCTCTGGTGCCCCACCAGTTTCTGAGCCCACGAGCCGCCCCTGCGTACTAGTGTGTAAGGCGAAAATACCTAATCTTGTGTTTTGGCATGTTCTGCTCAATTTTCTCGTTATTCTTCATCTTCGTCATCTAGTCCAACGTTTCCCAGAGAACTAATTCACCCTCTTCCTCGTCCTCTTTCGCCCTAATCGCTATTAACCCTCGAAAAACCCTAAGGGGTGCATCTCTGATGTGCTCCAATTGTCCCTCGAAACTTGACGTCCCCTGAAAAAGGTCAACCCCCTGAACTTCCCAGGTCCTGACCCCTTTTTTTCGACCCCTTATCGGACTCTTTAAGAAAGGAAATTTACAACCAAAAAAAAAAAAATAAAAATAAAAATGAACTAGTTCTGGTCGTCGACTGACCTTCCTGAATTATAAACGTCCTCGTCCTAGCACCTGATCGTAACGTTTTCTTCTCACATTGGGTCAGTTTCAACAAAAACCTTCTTCTTCTTCTTCGTCTTCGTCTATTTTGTATCGCTTTTTCACTCAGTTGAAACGTACATGTGGTAGGGATAGAGGAGCCTTTACGTCTCTTCTTTGTGGATCCCCCACTCCTCGCCGAAGGACCAACTAGAAGGTCCTTCTTAGACCACAGAGCGCTCTCATTGGTTAAGAAAAATCCTTTAAAAAAAATGTAACGAATCTTTCTAAAGAATTGTTATATTTTTTATTTATTGTCGCTTTCGTTATGTAAAGTACTTCTCGTACCAACTGACGTTACCCGTTCGTATTATTAACGCCGCTATCGCTCTTATCAACTGCGTACATATCGACCTGATGGTGCAGAAAGTCCGGTTTGGGTGGTTCGGGGTCGAAAAAACGGTCAGAAACGGTCAAGTGATGAAATTGTAGAGGCGGATGACTGGAGGGAGGGACATTTGTCGGTTACTTGGTCGAAAAAGGTCGAAAGAAGGCGATTCCACGTTGAAACGACTTTTCTTTTGCTAACAACATAATATGTTATATTATAATGACATCTGCTATAGGTTTGACCGTTGTCGGAATCATCAACTTACAATTCTAATTAATTTAATGGTAGGTACAGTTGTTGACTTACGTAGGTAGGTATTGTTTCCTCAACCCGGTCTCTTTCGTTCAGAATTAACTACACGATCATGTTGACAGGCTCAACCTTTGAGCCGTCATTGTGAACGAACGGCTGGTCGTACAAAGCTGCGGATGGTCTTAAAAAATTCTTAGGAATAAACTCTATCTAAATATGAAATGAAAAACATACCGTTCTATATGAATATTTCGAGTTTTGGAATTTTCAAAATTTCAAAATTCGTTTTGAACCCCTTCCCCTTGACCTAGGGTTATGGAAAGGTTTCGAGGACCATTGTGGGGTTGGCCGGAACCCATAAAAAAATTTCGTAATTTTAACTCAACGCTAACTGGGCAAAGTGGCGCGGACGGCGTACGGGGGACGGCGGACGGACGGATTTTGGTTTATTATCTTCGATAATGAACCATTGGAATCGCCCAAAAAAAAAGTTTTTTAACCCCCCCCCCCCCCCTCAAAATTTGTTGGTTTACGTTTCAAGACACATAGATTCAGAAAATCGAATAAAAAAAATATATATACATATAGTTTTTGGTGTCTTTCGGCAGTGGATTCATGATGGTCTGAAACGGATTTTGGTATGAAAAGTTTTCGAAAATTCGAGTTTTAAACATTTTGGACCGAGAACAACAGCTACCTTTTCTTCGAAAATTCGCTAAACCGAAACTCTACTTTAGTACCTTTTCAATAGTTTTGATTTAAACACTTTTTTGAACGATTGAACACCAATGTCCTTCTGAAAAATTTGCCTGTAGTCGTTGTACAGACGTACGGCCTGCACATGGAATGACTTCCCATAAAATTTCCTCCTATGATGAGGAATAATAAGACGGGTTTTCCTCGACTCACGTTCATTGACATCATGATTATAAACAAATGCTTCTCTAAGGTACAATGGATTTTCAGACTTCAAAATCTTGAATAGAGCAACCCCCAATCTATACAAAGCCACTCTTTGATCTTCAACCATCCTATTATCTTTGATAATGAACCATTGGATCGCCCAAAGAAAAAAATTTTTTAACACCCCCTCAAAATTTGTTGGTTTACGTTTCAAGATACGTAGATTCAGAAAATCGAATAAAAAAAAAAATCCGTCCGTCCGCCGTACGCCGTACACCGTACGCCGTCCGCGTTGAGTTAAAATTACGAAATTTTGGTTTATTATCTTCGATAATGAACCATTGGAATCGCCCAAAGAAAAAAATTTTATTAACCCCCCCTCAAAATTTGTTGGTTTACGTTTCAAGATACGTAGATTCAGAAAATCGAATAAAAAAAACTCTGCAAATTCTTGACACAACGGTTTATTATCTTCCTTGTGCAGATCACCCTTCTGTCTATACCAGACTGTGTTGCACAACGGCACCATACCATATTCTCACCGTACTCATACCATACCATACGAATTTCTTTTCTATCTTATCATACTGTACTAAATCATACATACAATAATATACCTTACCATACTTATACCATGTCATACAAACCGAGTGAATATTGAAATGTCATCCATTTCTGACCTATATTTAAAATTTCAAGTATCTAGCTCATCATCAAAATTTAACTTGTTTAAACAAATAGGTATTATTTAAACAATTTTACAGACAAGAAACCGCCAATCTATACAAAGCCACTCTTTGATCTTCAACCATCCTATTATCTTTGATAATGAACCATTGGATCGCCCAAAGAAAAAAATTTTTTAACACCCCCTCAAAATTTGTTGGTTTACGTTTCAAGATACGTAGATTCAGAAAATCGAATTAAAAAAAAAATCCGTCCGTCCGCCGTACGCCGTACACCGTACGCCGTCCGCGTTGAGTTAAAATTACGAAATTTTGGTTTATTATCTTCGATAATGAACCATTGGAATCGCCCAAAGAAAAAAATTTTATTAACCCCCCCTCAAAATTTGTTGGTTTACGTTTCAAGATACGTAGATTCAGAAAATCGAATAAAAAAAACTCTGCAAATTCTTGACACAACGGTTTATTATCTTCCTTGTGCAGATCACCCTTCTGTCTATACCAGACTGTGTTGCACATCGGCACCATACCATATTCTCACCGTACTCATACCATACCATACGAATTTCTTTTCTATCTTATCATACTGTACTAAATCATACATACAATAATATACCTTACCATACTCATACCATGTCATACAAACCGAGTGAATATTGAAATGTCATCCATTTCTGACCTATATTTAAAATTTCAAGTATCTAGCTCATCATCAAAATTTAACTTGTTTAAACAAATAGGTATTATTTAAACAATTTTACAGACAAGAAACCGAGTGAATCCAGTTCTGTGATCCAGTTCTGACCTATTTTTAAAATTTCAAGTCAATAGCTCATCATCAAAATTTAATTTGTATTATTACAAAAAGGTATTATTTAAACAATTTTACAGATGTGAAACCGAGTAAATATTGCAATGTGGTCTATCCCCGACTCACGGTTAAAGTTTCTAGACTATAGTTTACCGGGAAGATGACAAAAGGTAGTTTTATTCTGGGCGTCTGAGGGTTGGGTCACATAACGGCCGTTTTCGACGCGAAAGATTAGTGTTTTGCCTAAACCTTTGCGCGCTCACTGTGAACGAACGGCTGGTCGCACAAAAATCCAATTGGTCTTAAAAGATTCGTAATTTTTCAGGTCATTCAAAAGTGAACTGAAACTTAAACGTTTCAGTTAAATATTTTGAGATATGACATTGTCGAAATTTTAAATTTCGTTTTGAACCCCTTCTCCTTGACCTAGGGTTATGAAAAGTTTCGAGGACCATTGTGGGGCTGGTCCAAACCCAGAAACCGAATTTCGTAACTTTAACTCAACGCTAACTGGGCAAAGTGGCGCGGACGGCGTACGGCGGACGGACGGATTTTGGTTTATTATCTTCGATAATGAACCATTGGAATCACCCAAAGAAAAAAATTTTTTAACCCCCCCTCAAAATTTGTTGGTTCACGTTTCAAGATACGTAGATTCAGAAAATCGAATAAAAAAAACTCTGCAAATTCTTGACACAACGGTTTATTATCTTCCTTGTGCAGATCACCCTTCTGTCTATACCAGACTGTGTTGCACATCGGCACCATACCATATTCTCACCGTACTCATACCATACCATACGAATTTCTTTTCTATCTTATCATACTGTACTAAATCATACATACAATAATATACCTTACCATACTCATACCATGTCATACAAACCGAGTGAATATTGAAATGTCATCCATTTCTGACCTATATTTAAAATTTCAAGTATCTAGCTCATCATCAAAATTTAACTTGTTTAAACAAATAGGTATTATTTAAACAATTTTACAGACAAGAAACCGAGTGAATCCAGTTCTGTGATCCAGTTCTGACCTATTTTTAAAATTTCAAGTCAATAGCTCATCATCAAAATTTAATTTGTATTATTACAAAAAGGTATTATTTAAACAATTTTACAGATGTGAAACCGAGTAAATATTGCAATGTGGTCTATCCCCGACTCACGGTTAAAGTTTCTAGACTATAGTTTACCGGGAAGATGACAAAAGGTAGTTTTATTCTGGGCGTCTGAGGGTTGGGTCACATAACGGCCGTTTTCGACGCGAAAGATTAGTGTTTTGCCTAAACCTTTGCGCGCTCACTGTGAACGAACGGCTGGTCGCACAAAAATCCAATTGGTCTTAAAAGATTCGTAATTTTTCAGGTCATTCAAAAGTGAACTGAAAATTAAACGTTTCAGTTAAATATTTTGAGATATGACATCGTCGAAATTTTAAATTTCGTTTTGAACCCCTTCCCCTCGACCTAGGGTTATGAAAAGTTTCGAGGATCATTGTGGGGCTGGTCCAAACCCAGAAACCGAATTTCGTAACTTTAACTCAACGCTAACTGGGCAAAGTGGCGCGGACGGCGTACGGCGTACGGTGTACGGCGTACGGCGGACGGACGGATTTTTTTTTATTCGATTTTCTGAATCTACGTATCTTGAAACGTAAACCAACTAATTTTGAGGGGGGGGTTAAAAATTTTTTTTCTTTGGGCGATTTCAATGGTTCATTATCGAAGATAATAAACCAAAAACTCTGCAAATTCTTGACACAACGGTTTATTATCTTCCTTGTGCAGATCACCCTTCTGTCTATACCAGACTGTATTGCAAATCGGCACCATACCATATTCTCACCGTACTCATACCATACCATACGAATTTCTTTCCTATCATACCATACTGTATTATACCAAATCATACATACAATAATATACCATACCATACTCATACCATGTCATACAAACCGAGCGAATATTGAAATGTCATCCATTTCTGACCTATATTTAAAATTTCAAGTATCTAGCTCATCATCAAAATTTAATTTGTTTAAACAAATAGGTATTATTTAAACAATTTTACAGACAAGAAACCGAGTGAATATTGCATTGTTATCCAGTTCTGACCTATTTTTAAAATTTCAAGTCAATAGCTCATCATCAAAATTTAATTTGTATTATTACAAAAAGGTATTATTTAAACAATTTTACAGATGAGAAACCGAGTAAATATTGCAATGTGGTCTATCCCCGACTCACGGTTAAAATTTCTAGACTGTAGTTTACCGGGAAGATGACAAAAGGTAGTTTTATTCTGGGCGTCTGAGGGTTGGGTCACATAACGGCCGTTTTCGACGCGAAAGTTTAGTGTTTTTCCTAAACCTTTGCGCGCTCACTGTGAACGAACGGCTGGTCGCACAAAAATCCAATTGGTCTTAAAAGATTCGTAATTTTTCAGGTCATTCAAACGTGAACTGACAATTACACGTTTCAGTTAAATATTTTGAGATATGACATTGTCGAAATTTCAATTTTCGTTTTGAACCCCTTCCCCTTGACCTAGGGTTATGAAAAGTTTCGAGGACCATTGTGGGGCTGGTCCAAACCCAGAAACCGAATTTCGTAATTTTAACTCAACGCTAACTGGGCAAAGTGGCGCGGACGGCGTACGGCGTACGGCGTACGGGGGACGGCGTACGGCGTACGGCGGACGGACGGATTTTTTTTATTCGATTTTCTGAATCTACGTGTCTTGAAACGTAAACCAACAAATTTTGAGGGGGGGTTAAATTTTTTTTTTCTTTGGGCGATTCCAATGGTTCATTATCGAAGATAATAAACCAAAATCCGTCCGTCCGCCGTACGCCGTCCGCGCCACTTTGCCCAGTTAGCGTTGAGCTAAAATTACGAAATTTGGTTTCTGGGTTTTGACCAGCCCCACAATGATCCTCGAAACTTTTCATAACCCTAGGTCAAGGGGAAGGGGTTCAAAACGAAATTTAAAATTTCGACGATGTCTTATCTCCTAATATTTAACTAAACCGTGTAAAGTTTAGTTCACCTTTGAATGACCTGAAAAATTACGAATCTTTTAAGACCAATTGGATTTTTGTGCGACCAGCCGTTCGTTCACAGTGACCGCGCAAAGTTTTAGGAAAAACACTAAACTTTCGCGTCGAAAACGGCCGTTATGTGACCCAACCTCCAGACGCCCAGAATAAAACTACCTTTTTAAATCTTCCCGGTAAACTACAGTCTAGAAATTTTAACCGTGAGTCGGGGATAGACCACATTGCAATATTCACTCGGTTTCTCATCTGTAAAATTGTTTAAATAATACCTTTTTGTAATATTACAAATTAAATTTTGATGATGAGCTATGGACTTGAAATTTTAAAAATAGGTCAGAACTGGATCACAGAACTGGATTCACTCGGTTTCTTGTCTGTCAAATTGTTTAAATAATACCTATTTGTTTAAACAAATTAAATTTTGATGATGAGCTAGATACTTGAAATTTTAAATATAGGTCAGAAATGGATGACATTTCAATATTCACTCGGTTTGTATGACATGGTATGAGTATGGTATGGTATATTATTGTATGTATGATTTGGTATAATACAGTATGGTATGATAGGAAAGAAATTCGTATGGTATGGTATGAGTACGGTGAGAATATGGTATGGTGCCGATTTGCAACACAGTCTGGTATAGACAGAAGGGTGATCTGCACAAGGAAGATAATAAACCGTTGTGTCAAGAATTTGCAGAGTTTTTTTTAATTCGATTTTCTGAATCTACGTGTCTTGAAACGTAAACCAACAAATTTTGAGTGGGGGTTAAAATTTTTTTTTCTTTGGGCGATTCCAATGGTTCATTATCGAAGATAATAAACCAAAATCCGTCCGTCCGCCGTACGCCGTCCGTGGCACTTTGCCCAGTTAGCGTAGAGCTATTGACTTGAAATTTTAAAAATAGTTCAGAACCGGATCACAATGCAATATTCACTCGGTTTCTTGTCTGTGAAATTGTTTAAATAATACCTATTTGTTTAAACAAATTTAATTTTGATGATGAGCTAGATACTTGAAATTTTAAATATAGGTCAGAAATGGATGACATTTCAATATTCACTCGGTTTGTATGACATGGTATGAGTATGGTATGGTATATTATTGTATGTATCATTTGGTATAGTACAGTATGGTATGATAGGAAAGAAATCCGTATGGTATGGTATGAGTACGGTGAGAATATGGTATGGTGCTGATTTGCAACACAGTCTGGTATAGACAGAAGGGTGATCTGCACAAGGAAGATAATAAACCGTTGTGTCAAGAATTTGCAGAGTTTTTTATTTTATATTTAGATAGAGTTTATTCCTTAGAATTTTTTAAGACCATCCACAGCTTTGTACGACCAGCCGTTCGTTCACAATGACGGCTCAAAGGTTGAGCCTGTCAACACGATCGTGAATCAAACGGTTGAAATACAGTTTTTTTTTAAATTTATTCAAATATTTCAACAAATTCCGTCCAATGACTAATCAGAGACTCTGCATTTACATGCGCTAGATTTAAAATTCGACTATCTCGAGCAAACACTCCTCTTAATTGTTGATTTAAAGAAATAGACATTTTAATCTACCAAAAGAAAACTACTTACTTCGATACTGTATATGTAAAATTATTGTGATATTACTTCAATATGCGATCCTATATTATATTTACGATTTTCTAGCAATAAGTAGGGAAAACAAGGAATGAAAACATAGGTTACAGAGTTGTAAAAACGCTGTTACCATTTACAAGAAAGCGAATTCGTGACAGATTATGTGAGGAAGGAGAAGGCAGGTACCTGAGATATGGAACGTCCAACTTATATTATAGGATGTTGGCTATGAGCCGTTTTGCATCGATAGAAGACTTCAAGGTGGCTCGACGTTAGAAGACACTAGACTCTGCTGTCCTGAACATGATTCGTCGAATACCCTTCATTTTTCGACAGTCTTTTGGTTTATTACCTTCGATAATGAACCATTGGTATCAAGCAAGGTTTAAAGAAGAAATCGCCTGTTCGGAACATGTCGTCATTAATCGAGAACGTCGACCTCCTCGAGACCGTGAGATCCGGCGATCGGAACCGACGAAAACCGCGATCTCGGATTCCTCTTTTTTTCGTCAACTCCAAAGTTTTGTTAGCGTCATAAGCGGAATAATCTCCGGCCGGCGAGCTGAGCTGAGGTCAGCAGCTGTAAACGGAGCCTTCAGGACCAACGAACTCTGTGCGAACGCTAGCCTCCGAGAGCCGCCCTAATTTTTGTCTTTCACGATTCACTTCTGAGACAATGGAATTCGAGTTGTAGAGAAGAAAAAAATTGGGCCTTTGCCTTTCGGCAATTGAGTTAGAAAGACTATTCGGAAACCCCAAATTTTGACTCAGAAACGTCGACAAAAGCGAATGAGTTTTATTTCTATTTTTAAAAATTTTATTTAAAAATTTAAAAAAAATTTTATTTGAAAATTTTATTTTTTTCTCAAAAACTTCGAAAAGATTCTAATTTTGATTTGGATAGAGTAAGCAAATTGAGTTGGATTGGCTCCTCAAAAAAATCGATATTTTACTATTAAAAAAAAGAAAAGGATTTCTATTCGAATGGACGTGTTAATTTCGGATGATAATATTATGGACCTTCGACAAACTCTCGATAAAAGTTTGCTTCAATTTAAATAGACGAAGAGAGTTGGATAATCCAACTCGAAGAAGAATCGCAATTTTGACTCGAAAACGTCGAAGGAATCCACAGTCATGCATCATGGCTATAAGAGCTAATTTTCGAAGAAATAACTGGTTTTATGTAAAATATCTCCAAAACAAAAAGAATTTTGTGTCCTTTTTTGCCGAGTAACACCTCAATTTGTAGATTTTTCTACGCTGAACACGACGGTGAAGTCAGAATTAGAGCAGATTAGAGCAGATGATTAGAGCAGATGAACCGTGAAGAACATCTAGAATAACAACCACTTTTCATCTTCACAGAGCTCCAGTTTGAGAACGGAATAAGATATCACCATCGTGTTCAGCGTTAAAAAAACGTTTAAAATGAGGTGTCACTTGTCGGACTGTTTCATGTTGGGCATTTATGGGTGATCCCCCCCCCCCCCACACACACACACACAACTTCCCAAAACCGCCCTCAGAGTGGCCCAATTCTGCCCATCCACGAACTTAGCGTTTCGATAGCCAAAACAGATTTTTTGTGCAAATTTGAAACATGAGAAAAGAAGTGAAAATTATTCATTAACTCGATATCTGAATCAGCTGAGCCAATTTTAAAATTGACCCGACAGGCTGCCTCTTGATTCACTCTCATGCTCAGCAATTTTCTCAAAACGGTTGAAATCCTCAGCATGATGCTGAGGATTTCAACGTTTTTGAGAAAATTGAAAATTTTGAGAAAATGTTTACTCTGAATCGAATGGTGACGTACCCAGACCTCCTTAGCAACAAATTAAATGAGTTTTCAGTCGCAATATCTCCATTTCAGGGTGTAGAAAGTGTCAAGTCAACGGCATTACTTGGGAAATTTATTTATTTTTGCGGGAGGGTCTTCATGAAATAAAATTTGAGCGTGGAGAAACACAAACGGTGGGTACAGCTTTCGTACAAGTACGCAACCACGAGGGACATTTTATGTCTTTGCGCCCCCTCCCGCACCCACACCACGTACTTCGTACTTCGTTCCAACGAGTGGTGAACGATTTGTATACGATGATAACCGGAGAAGTTAAAGTTCCGTAGCAACGAATCGGTTGTAAGCTAAAATCATCAGAAACTTATATGAAGCTTGCATTCGTGTTGACAATATAAATTATTGAGACTGATTATTATTATAAACTATTATTTAAACAATCACGCTCATACCGCAGCTTGTCGGCCACGCACTCCGCAGGGGTTAACGTAATATGGTTAGGTAAATCGAGAGCTATCCAAGAGTGGTGAACGATTTTGGTTTATTATCTTCGATAATGAACCATTGGAATCGCCCAAAGAAAAAAATTGTTTAACCCCCCCTCAAAATTTGTTGGCTTACGTTTCAAGATACGTAGATTCAGAAAATCGAATAAAAAAAAGTCTGCAAATTCTCGACACAACGGCTTATTATCTTCCTTTTGCAGATCACCCTTCTGTCTAGATCATTAGGCCTAAATGTCTAGATTTTATTGTCAAAATTTCAAAATTCGTTTTGAACCCCTTCCCCTTGACCTAGGGTTATGAAAAGTTTCGAGGACCATCGTGGGGTTGGTCGGAACCCATAAAAAAAACTCTGCAAATTCTTGACACAACGGTTCATTATCTTCTTTGTACAGATTACCCTTCTGTCTAGATCATTAGGTCTAAATGTCTAGATCCTAAATGTTAGATTAATTATTATTATCAATTATCACTAATTATTAATAATTTTATCAAGTACCTAGTGAACATTATTATAATTTATTGTTAGGTATTAATCATTTGTATTTATTATTATTAATAATTATTATTAATCAATACGATATAATTCTGGGGTTTTTAATACTACGTCGGTAATAATTTTTCTATAAAAGAAGTACCTACCAACAAACATTCGAAATTACCTTCATTTCCGTTGCACGAAACGTATTTCAAAACAAAAAACTCGACATCACTAAAACCAGATGATCTTCCTCCCCTGGCTACATTATTAGGAAAATTGACCAACCTTTGAGCCAGGCTCAACCTTTGAGCCGTCATTGTGAACGAACGGCTGGTCGTACAAAGCTGCGAATGGTCTTAAAAAATTCTTAGGAATAAACTCTAACTAAATATGAAATAAAATAGTGAAAATTATTATAATTTATTGTTAGGTATTAATAATTTGTATTTATTATTAATAATAATTATTATTAATTATGATTAATTAATACTATATAATTCTGGGGTTTTTAATACTACGTCGGCAACAATTTTTCTATAAAAGAAGTACATACCAACAATCATTCGAAATTACCTTCATTTCCGTAGCACGAAACGCACCTCAGAACAACAAACTCGACATCACTTAAGCCATAATATGGTGTTCCAAAGAGCTTGTTAGTATGAAAATTGACCTGTATTTCAACAGTTTGATTCACGATCGTGTTGTGAGGCACAATCTTTGAGCCGTCATTGTGAACGAACGGCTGGTCGTACAAAGCTGCGGATGGTCTTAAAAAATTCTACGGAACAAACTCTATCCAAATATGAAATAAAAAAACATACCGACGGGGGACGGCGGACGGCGTACGGTGTACGTCGTACGGACGGATTTTAACATGAATAATGTTTTTGCGGTGGCCTACCAGAGTTGAAAAGCGTAACGAAGTTTAAGTCACGAAATTATGTCACGAAGATTTTTAATGATTTTCACGTACAACCGAGCCGTTTCTAGGGAAATGAAACTTCTTTAGTTTTCAACGGACAAAAATCGTTCTCCATTCGTTGGAAAGCCTTTAATTGATGCATAAATTATATACTGCCAAAACCGCTGCAAATATCGAAGAAGCTGAGATACAGCCCTGAGTAAATAAAAAAACTAATAAATTTTCCACACATTTCTTAATATTTTCCATACAGACAAAGAAAAGGGATAAGGAAAAGGGGAAACGGGACGCAAAAACATTATTCATGTTTTGCATAGCAAATACCTCGTTCTATACAAAGTATCGAAGAGAAAAGATCCGGGGGGTCCAGGGGGGCTTGCCCCTCTGGCGAGGCGCGAAGCGCCGAGTTTTTTATTCGTTTTTCTGAATCTACGTATCTTGAAACATAAACCAACAAATTTTGAGAGGGGGTTAAAAAATTGTTTTCTTTGGGCGATTCCAATGGTTTATTATCGAAGATAATAAACCCAAATCCGACCGTCCGCCGTACGCCGTCCGCGGCACTTTGCCCAGTTAGCTTTGAGCTAAAATTTCGAAATTTTGGTTTATTATCTTCGATAATGAACCATTGGAATCGCCCAAAGAAAAAAATTTTAACCCCCCCTCAAAAATTGTTGGTTTACGTTTCAAGATACGAGATTCAGAAAATCGAATTAAAAAACTCTGCAAATTCTTGACACAACGGTTCATTATCTTCTTTGTACAGATCACCCTTCTGTCTAAATCACTAGGTCTAAATGTCTAGCTCCAAAATGTTAGATTAATTATTATTATCAATTATCAGTAATTATTAACAATTTTATCAAGTACCTAGTGAAAATTATTATAATTTATTGTTAGGTATTAATAATTCGTATTTATTATTTATTGGAAACTAGGTTTCTTCGATGAAAAACCTCTAGGTACATTAGCGCTTCTATCGGAGCATCCAAAAACTATTATTTGAATTCTCCTTGTGTGAGAATAAGATTTTCTCTGTTCTGGCTCCTTCAGAGCAATATAATATATTATATATAATAATATATAATAATATTATTACCTGATAAACTCGTAAATATTTTATACAATAATAATATACTATATTACATCCGTTATTGTGATATAGAGAGTAACAAAACATCTGAAATATGAGATTACGATAGCATTGGGACTTTTGATACGTTGGTATTACTGCCTTGACTTGCTCTGATCTGTGCCACTCACTTCACTTGTTCTCGTATGTTCTAACCTACTGGTTGTGTTCTTTCCGAATATACTCTCAATCTTTACTCTAAACTCGTTTACCATCTTTTATTCGAATCCTTCCGTTTCATATTGTTGTTGAATACGTGTTAAGTGTGTATATGTACATCGCTGTCGACTACTGCTGTGGGTAAGTCTAACTATTTGATTCATACGATTTCCGTCACATTCCGACCCACTCACGCCTAACACCTTTTGAAATAGTTCTTAGAGTACGATATCGCCAGGATGTCCTTGAACTAAATTTCATTTATGCAAACAATGCCTTTCTTTGTCTGAATAAGCCCGAAAAGTAAACTTGATCGCCGTGAAATTAATTTGTCAAAAGGCTTCCTCTCTCCCAGCTATTCGTTTTCCGACCCCAAGCTAGTTTTCTGTTGTCGAGACGCGCCTCATAATGGCGGCTATCATTAGTTTCGAATATTCCAAACGAATTTTCTGCAGCTCTCTTTTTCTCCCTCCTGGCCTAGGTTTCGCTCCGAGACTGATTACATTGACTGAACTTAACAGAATTTGACCAATTTTGACATTTCTGACTGATCTTTAGGGAAAATGTCCATTTTAGAGGGATTATTTTTCTCAACTTCAAGTTTTTCGTTAGGGGGTGACTCAATGCCTTTGTCCACAATCAAGGATCCATACCTTCAGAGCGCTGTTGTGGGCAACTCCGTAATCGATTTTGGATTGATTTTTGGTCGATTTTAAATCGAAAGGCGAAAATCGTGCTTTTCCGTTTGTCATCCGTCCGAGATTCGATGGGAATCCGTTCCCTCGAATTATTATTTCTTTTGCTTTCTGTCTCCTAGCGCCTTTCCGATTCCGTGACGAAGTCGTTCATCTATCCTAAAGCCCTCAAAGGTAAGATGAGCGCACGACTCGCGCAAAGACGAAAAGTTTCGTCTGCCCAAGTCAGGGAAGATTGATCACTGGTTGTAGTGCACAACCATCCGTAATCCGTTCCGTCTGGCGATGAATATAATCACGACAATAGAATGCATTCTCCACAGTATTCGTGAGTGATCAATTCTGGTGCACTTCCGTTTCCGTTTTTCCGTTCCCCTGGCGTGTAAATGTGTCATAAGGGTACCCAGTACATGAATCCGAAATTAATCTTTGATGCATGTACTTAAAATGGGTCGCGAGTCAATGGGAAGATCCGCTGGGCTGTTTGAGCTTCCCGGAGTTAAAGAACGATCTGAAAGTCTTCATAGACTCGTCGCAGAAAGATGCACGTATCCGCTCAGTCACCAGGGAGAGAGACTTCAAAGCCTTATATATTAGAGTTTTATTTGAATAATTGTGATTATCATCCGTCAATTTTGAATTTCACGAGGGCCCAAAATTTGCTATCCGCCAACAGTGTTCAAAATAATTTCTTGTCGAAATCCGTACTTTTGAATAAAATCCGCAAAAATATAATGCAAAAGACAAGAATATCAGAATGGATATTTATATCACTGATAACACTGATATTCGTATTTTGTTTCTGTGTTCCTGTGACTTCCGTTAATATCTGCCTTGAATTTTCCGAAACAACCAAAAGTTTTCATTCGGATTTTATCTGAAGAGCTTCAGTTTACTAATAGTAAACATGTCACAGACGTAGCAAATTTTGAGGATCAAGGATAATTTACTTATAAGGAAGATTGGCGCAAATCGGAAGCTCTAAAACCAAAAATTTGTAGTGCACTTTTTCGCAGTTTGCAAAGGTGTGAGTGGATATTTTTGTATGCACAAACGAGACAGAGTTGGGAGTTTCGCCTTTAATTGTTTGGACTCAGTTTCAGATGAAAAGTTCGTATTTTTCCGAAATATCCAGCGCTGGATCAACACTTAGCGAATTATTGAAATATATGGATCCATATACCTCCGAATTATTTAAAATATCTGAGCAACCCACTTCTGATATTTGAAACTTTCTTGTCCAAACGTTAATAAATTTCGGTCACGGTTGTTGTCTCTGGTACTGTTTTCGAGTTTCAGGTTCTGATACGAATCATCGTCTGAAAAAAAAAAAAAAAAAAAAAAAAAAAATCCGAAGAGAAGGAAAATGCAGGTCGCGACATCTCTCTCGACGGTGAATTCGACCGTGAGATGTTCTCTCTGCAGCAGTCACCGAGACCGAATGCTTCCGGGATGACAGCCTTCCACCCTCAGAATCCGGATGTACATCTGTCCAAGGAAGGCTTAAAACTTTTGACGAGGTTCCTCGAAACCTCTACACGGAATGTACAGGTAAGCGTTGAAAAGTTTACTCAAAAAAATGTCTGAGCTTGATTCCAACGTAAACCAGCTAACCATTCCTCCACAGCGACACTCAGGTGTTGCAATTCCGTCTAATCTGCCTCCTTCCGATCAGGTGTCTCGTACGTACATGGAAGTAGACACACCCCCTTCCGAGTTGCCTCCTACAGGCAACATTCGGTTTCTCCCTGGACACAGGGAACAGGGGTGATCGGTATCCATAGAAATATCAGTAAAGATTCAGTATCCATAAAAGCATCAGTTGAAATGTCAGTGAAGAGTCAGTATCCATAAAGTATTGGCTGAAGTATCCATAACGATTCATTATCTGTAATGTATCAGTATCAGTAGAATGTCCGAGTCCGTACAATAGTTTCCGTTTCACTCACGTTAGAGAAAAACTCAGGGAGGCAGAATACACCAGATCAGTACTGGCGCCGTAGCGTCCTAAGTCAGCTGGTTACGTAGGATTGTATTTTTATCCTGGATCCGAAACAGTCCGTCCAGCTTTACAGAAGAATAGTTGTTAGCTGTAAGAAGGAAAGTAAGGTATTTTGTCCAGGAGTCCGCAGGTCAGGCTAGAAACCTTTCCTTAGTTTTTCAGGAAGCATCCTGACTCCGTATTTTCCGTGGTTGGCCTCTTGAAATTTTGAACAATTCCCTGTATGTTTGTGTTGCAATGGGGACCGAACAGGCGCAACCCACTACACCAGGTAATGCCTTGTCCGTTTCTGAAAATAATCGTAATTTTGTGGCTATTGTGGGCACGGGATGCACCGAACACGTCACAGCTACTGAAGAGCAGTAAATTTTACTAAATTTTATAAGTTTACAACATGAACGAATTTTTAAGTGTGATAACGCATCCGATGATGCCAATTTGTTTGTAATTTTTGTGGTAACATTAGATTTCTCAACAATGGTCACTATGCTCATTTGCAAGGTGTTCTGTGCAACCCTGGGGTGTCCCGTAATTGGTTTTCCGTCAGTAAAAATTCCCAAGCTTGAATTAATGCCTTCTTTTTTGGTTTATTATCTTCGATAATGAACCATTGGAATCGCCCAAAGAAAAAATTTTTTTAACCCCCCCTCAAAATTTGTTGGTTTACGTTTCAAGATACGTAGATTCAGAAAATCGAATAAAAAAAACTCTGCAAATTCTTGACACAACGGTTCATTATCTTCTTTGTACAGATCACCCTTCTGTCTAGATCACTAGGTCTAAATGTCTAGATCCTTAATGTTAGATTAATTATTATTATCAATTATCACTAATTATTAACAATTTTATCAAGTACCTACTGATAATTATTATAATTTATTGTTAGGTATTAATAATTCGTATTTATTATTAATAATAATTATTATTAATTATGATTAATTAATACGATATAATTTGGGGTTGTTAATACTACGTCGGTAATAATTTTTCTATAAAAGAAGTACCTACCAACAAACATTCGAAATTACCTTCATTTCCGTAGGACGAAACGCACCTCAGAACAACAAACTCGACATCACTTAAGCCATATGATGTTCCAAAGAGCTTGTTAGTATGAAAATGGACCTGTATTTCAACAGTTTGATACACGATCGTGTTGTGAGGCACAATCTTTGAGCCCTCATTGTGAACGAACGGCTGGTCGTACAAAGCTGCGGATGGTCTTAAAAAATTCTACGGAACAAACTCTATCTAAATATGAAATAAAAAACATACCGTTCTATATGAATTTTTCGAGATATGAGATTTTCAAATTTTCAAAATTCGTTTTGAACCCCTTCCCCTTGACCTAGGGTTATGAAAAGTTTCGAGGACCATTGTGGGGTTGGTCGAAACCCATAAAAAAAATTTCGTAATTTTAACTCAACGCTAACTGGGCAAAGTGGCGCGGACGGCGTACGGCGGACGGCGGACGGCGTACGGCGTACGGCGGACGGCGTACGGCGTACGGCGTACGGCGTACGGCGGACGGACGGATTTTTTTTTATTCGATTTTCTGAATCTACGTATCTTGAAACGTAAACCAACAAATTTTGAGGGGGGGTTAAAATTTTTTTTTCTTTGGGCGATTCCAATGGTTCATTATCGAAGATAATAAACCAAAAATCCGTCCGTCCGCCGTACGCCGTACGCCGTCCGCGCCACTTTGCCCAGTTAGCGTTGAGTTAAAATTACGAAATTTTTTTTATGGGTTTCGACCAACCCCACAATGGTCCTCGAAACTTTTCATAACCCTAGGTCAAGGGGAAGGGGTTCAAAACGAATTTTGAAATTTTGAAAATTTCATATCTCGAAAAATTCATATGTAACGGTATGTTTTTTATTTCATATTTAGATAGAGTTTGTTCCGTAGAATTTTTTAAGACCATCCGCAGCTTTGTACGACCAGCCGTTCGTTCACAATGACGGCTCAAAGATTGTGCCTCACAACACGATCGTGACTCAAACTGTTGAAATACAGGTCCATTTTCATACTAAGAAGCTCTTTGGAACATCATATGGCTTATGTGATGTCGAGTTTTTTGTTCTGAGGTGCGTTTCGTGCTACGGAAATGAAGGTAATTTCGAATGTTTGTTGGTAGGTACTTCTTTTATAGAAAAATTATTACCGACGTAGTATTAAAAACCCCGGAATTATATCGTATTAATTGATCATAATTAATAATAATTATTATTAATAATAAATATGAATTATTAATACATAACAATAAATTATAATAATTTTCACTAGGTACTTGATACAATTGTTAATAATTAGTGATAATTGATAATAATAATTAATCTAACATTTAGGATCTAGACATTTAGACCTAGTGATCTAGACAGAAGGGTGATCTGTACAAAGAAGATAATGAACCGTTGTGTCAAGAATTTGCAGAGTTTTTTAAAGATCGGATTGACTTCATTCTTGCAGCTACCGGTAAGGTAATTAGATCGGGGTAGTTTTGTGATGGCCTCTGGTGGGTTGATTTTCCGATTGCCTCAGCATCACATGCTGCAGAGGTTCCGCTTTGTCAGTTTTCCAGCCCCAAGAAGCCCAAACTTGGCATCATTCCGGGTGCTTTCCGTGATCAGCCTCGCTCCTCTCCTCTGATCGGTGCTCAGCTGGGAGGGAGGAGTGTCGAGGATCAGCACCCTGGTATTTTAGGTGGGAGGGAGCAATCCGATTTATGTCCTCCCCAAACAATAAATCCGAACACACCCCCAAGTAACCCTAATTTAATTGACATGAGCATTTCAAAATTTGATCATGAAAATCTGACTAAGATGTACAGTTCTCCTCAATGCCCAGGTATTTTGTGGCACCTCCGTTTGAATCATGCCTCTAAACAATATCTTGAAGCTGCCAAGAAATTCTTACCCGAACTCAAAAATGTGAAATTCTCTGACGATATTACAATCTGTGAGGACTGTCATCAGGCAAACACCATCCGAAAATCACATTCCCAAATTAGACACAGATCCGACAAACGGTTCGCTATCATGTTCTCAGATCTCATGGGGCCTATTAGCCCTGCAAACTTCCGTTCAGGCGATTCCTATATCGTCATTTTTGTATGCAGTTATTCCCGTTATGTATTTGCTTACACTTTGAAAAATAAGAAAGAGGTTCACTTGGCTCTCAGAAAATGTCTTCTGGAAATAGCTTCCATCACAGCTGAAGTCAAAAATGTTTTTACCATTCGTTCTGACAGAGGTCTTGAATTTCAAACTGTAGAGATGAAGAGGTTGATTTCTGATGAGGGCATACTTTGGGAGCCGAGTCAACCTTATGTTCTTGATTGACTCTTTCTGCAGAGCCATTTTGTTGCGGAACTCAAACATAAAATCCGAGTAAATTTACACTCAGCCCGAATGTCATTTTCTTTCTGGGGCCATGCGCTTAATTACACCGTGTTTGTATATAATCGCATGCCACTTTCTGCTAATCTGTGAGTACATTTGAAAAGATTAAAGGATATAAACCATCCCTCAAGTTTATGAAACGTTTTGGGTGTCTGATACATTATGTAGATCCAAATAATAAAACCAAATTTGCTCCAAATGCTAAAAAGGGTTATTTGCTTGAATGTTCCGACACTGGTTATGTGATATTTTCCGAACAGCACAAAACGCTGGTAAACTCATGTGATGTAAAGTGTATAGAAACGATAGTATATGGCGATAGAATTCAAGACTATCCGAGACCCTTAGCTGAAATACTAGACATGGGAGATATCCCTAACCGAATCGATACATCCGAAAAATCAGAAAATGTACTTAAGCTTCAGAAAGATCGAGGTGAGTTTCCGGAACCCTCCTCATATAAAGAAGCCATGAACTCACCTGAAAAGGACTTTTGGGAGGGAGCCATCCGGGAAGAACTTGAATCTCTGATTGATATGAACACACGGGAACTTGTACCAAAATCCGAATTACCACCTCACGCTAAAGTCATTAAGTCTAGATGGGTGCATAAAAGAAAACAAGAATCCGATGGGTTTATTCATTATAAAAGTCGATTGGTAATTAAGGGATTTGCTGATGTTAAAGAATACCTCATTTCCGAAATCTTTGCTCCAGAGGCCCGTTTAGGTGACGTACGTTTGTTTCTGTCCGTTGTGAATAAATTCGGCCTACATTTGTTTCAATTAGATGTGACTACAGCCTTTTTGCACGGCACACTTGAAAAGCCAGTACATATGGAGATTCCCGAAGGACTTGTGGAGCTGACCGAGCTTGGGCAGGATCTGAAGGATTCCTATGTGTGCTGTCTTGAAAGATCCCTACATGACCTCAAAGTTTCCCCTAATCTCTAGTACAAGAAATTCAGCTCCGTTCTTCATCGCTTAGGCTTTGAAGCTTATCCGTTTCAGTCTTGTATGTTCAAATTGCATCAGGACTCTATTTTTGTTTTAATGCTCATTTATGTGGACGATTACTTATTGGCTACCAATAACAAACAAAAAGCACTAGAGGTCATTCAGAACTTACAAAAAGAAATTAAAATCAAAAATCTGGGGGAGCCTAAGAAATTTTTGGGTTTTGAAATAATCAGAGATGTGGCCAAAAAGGTGATATTTCTGCATCAGAAATCCGCAATTGAAGCACCAATTGAAAAATATTTATATCCGAAAAATAAAATTAGTGAAACTCCGATGGCACCTACCACCTGTACATTGTGAGCTCAGATGAGGGAGACTGAGAACGATGATTCCTGTTCTGAGTTGCTTTCAGAGAAGTGATTGGTTCGCTTTTATATATTTAAAATTGTACTAGACCGGATATTTCGTTCTCTGTCAACTTCATGAGTAGGAAACAGGTAGGGTACACTCTGAACGAATGGAACTCTTTAATGCGAATTCTGCAGTACCTAAAGGGTACAACCGATTATGGTATTTGAATTTCAGGAAAATTCTACGACCTCATTGCATATTCAAATGCTTCTCTTGGAACCAGTGCTGCCAATGGTCGATCAACTACAGGGTATTTGATTAACTGTTTTGGTGGCCTGGCGATCAGGAAAAACAGTCTCATGTGGCCTTATCAACATGCGAAGCGGAATAATATAATATATTATTATATTATTTATAATATAATAATAATAATTTAATTTAATTAATAATAATTATAATATAATTATATTATTTATATCATTTATAATATATTATTATATTGCCATGTCAGATACCTGTAAAGAACTAACTAATATTCGTAGCTTGTTTGAATTTTTGACAGGTCTAGATTTGCTTCCGACGCTCAGATGCGATTGTGCTCCGGCTATTTACTACGTGCACGAGAACTACAAGAATAATGAGCTTGAAGTTACTTGGGTTCCTACTGATGATCAACTGGCAGATATTTTCACTAAGGCTCTACCTTTGGAAAAATTAGTTTATTTCCGTGAAAAATTTGTATTCCGTTTCTAACAGGCTGTTCTTTTGTCTCATCAGGTGTGAACGAGTCGTGGGAGTGAGTTCCCATTCGAACTTCGACTACCGATATCTCCGGATCTCCGCAGCATCTCCGGATCTCCGCAGCATCTCCGGATCTCCGCAGCATCTCCGGATCTCCGCCACATCTCCTAATCTCCGAACTTTTCAACTCATCTCAGAATTTCTTCACTTTGAATTCAACATTTGCGTAATCGCATTCAAATCTCTCTCTGTTAACTGTTTAGTTTGATTCCTTTCAAAAACTGTGTTTTCAACTTTTGATATTGACTTGGTCAGTCATGAAAATTTGTAACCTCTTTGTCATTGTTTCAAATAATTGATCCGAATTTTGAAATCTTTTTGTCTTTCCTCGAAGAGGAGGGAGTATTGGAAACTAGGTTTCTTCGATGAAAAACCTCTAGGTACATTAGCGCTTCTATCGGAGCATCCAAAAACTATTATTTGAATTCTCCTTGTGTGAGAATAAGATTTTCTCTGTTCTGGCTCCTTCAGAGCAATATAATATATTATATATAATAATATATAATAATATTATTACCTGATAAACTCGTAAATATTTTATACAATAATAATATACTATATTACATCCGTTATTGTGATATAGAGAGTAACAAAACATCTGAAATATGAGATTACGATAGCATTGGGACTTTTGATACGTTGGTATTACTGCCTTGACTTGCTCTGATCTGTGCCACTCACTTCACTTGTTCTCGTATGTTCTAACCTACTGGTTGTGTTCTTTCCGAATATACTCTCAATCTTTACTCTAAACTCGTTTACCATCTTTTATTCGAAACCTTCCGTTTCATATTGTTGTTGGATACGTGTTAAGTGTGTATAATATACACACTTAACACGTATTCAACAATATTATGTACATCGCTGTCGACTACTGCTGTGGGTAAGTCTAACTATTTGATTCATACGATTTCCGTCACATTCCGACCCACTCACGCCTAACACCTTTTGAAATAGTTCTTAGAGTATTATTAATAATAATTATTATTAATCAATACGATATAATTCCTGGGTTTTTAATACTACGTCGGTAATAATTTTTCTATAAAAGAAGTACCTACCAACAAACATTCGAAATTACCTTCATTTCCGTAGCACGAAACGCACCTCAGAACAACAAACTCGACATCACTTAAGCCATATGATGTTCCAAAGAGCTTGTTAGTATGAATTTCATACTATGAAAATGGACCTGTATTTCAACAGTTTAATTCAGGATCGTGTTGTGAGGCACAATCTTTGAGCCGTCATTGTGAACGCACGGCTGGTCGTACAGAGCTGCGGATGGTCTTAAAAAATTCTACGGAACAAACTCTATCTAAATATGAAATAAAAAACATACCGTTCTATATAAATGTTTCGAGATATGAGATTTTCAAAATTCGTTTTGAACCCCTTCCCCTTGACCTAGGGTTATGAAAAGCTACGAGGATCATTGTGGGGCTGGTCCAAACCCAGAAACCAAATTTCGTAATTTTAGCTCAACGTTAACTGGGCAAAGTGGCGCGGACGGCGGACGGACGGAATTTGGTTTATTATCTTCGATAATGAACCATTGGAATCGCCCAAAGAAAAAATTTTTTTAACCCCCCCTCAAAATTTGTTGGTTTACGTTTCAAGATACGTAGATTCAGAAAATCGAATAAAAAAAAATCCGTCCGTCCGCCGTACGCCGTCCGCGCCACTTTGCCCAGTTAGCGTTGAGTTAAAATTACGAAATTTTTTTTATGGGTTTAGACCAACCCCACAATGGTCCTCGAAACTTTTCATAACCCTAGGTCAAGGGGAAGGGGTTCAAAACGAATTTTGAAAATTTGAAAATCTCATATCTCGAAAAATTCATATTGAACGGTATGTATTTTATTTCATATTTAGATAGAGTTTGTTCCGTAGAATTTTTTAAGACCATCCGCAGCTTTGTACGACCAGCCGTTCGTTCACAATGACGGCTCAAAGATTGTGCCTCACAACCCGATCGTGAATCAAATTGTTGAAATACAGGTCCATTTTCATACTAAAAGCTCTTTTGAACATCATATGGCTTAAGTGATGTCGAGTTTGTTGTTCTGAGGTGCGTTTCGTGCTACGGAAATGAAGGTAATTTCGAATGTTTGTTGGTAGGTACTTCTTTTATAGAAAAATTATTACCGACGTAGTATTAAAAACCCCAGAATTATATCGTATTAATTAATCATAATTAATAATTATTATTATTAATAATAAATACAAATTATTAATACCTAACAATAAATTATAATAATTTTCACTAGGTAGGTACTTGATAAAATTGTTAATAATTAGTGATAATTGATAATAATAATTAATCTAACATTTAGGATCTAGACATTTAGACCTAGTGATCTAGACAGAAGGGTGATCTGTACAAAGAAGATAATGAACCGTTGTGTCAAGAATTTGCAGAGTTTTTTTTTATTCGATTTTCTGAATCTACGTAGGTATGTATCTTGAAACGTAAACCAACAAATTTTGAGGGGGGGTTAAAAATTTTTTTTCTTTGGGCGATTCCAATGGTTCATTATCGAAGATAATAAACCAAAAAACTCTGCAAATTCTTGACACAACGGTTTATTATCTTCCTTGTGCAGATCACCCTTCTGTCTATACCAGACTGTATTGCAAATCGGCACCATACCATATTCTCACCGTACTCATACTATACCATACGAATTTCTTTCCTATCATACCATACTGTATTATACCAAATCATACATACAATAATATACCATACCATACTCATACCATGTCATACAAACCGAGTGAATATTGAAATGTCATCCATTTCTGACCTATATTTAAAATTTCAAGTATCTAGCTCATCATCAAAATTTAATTTGTTTAAACAAATAGGTATTATTTAAACAATTTTACAGACAAGAAACCGAGTGAATATTGCATTGTGATCCAGTTCTGACCTATTTTTAAAATTTCAAGTCAATAGCTCATCATCAAAATTTAATTTGTATTATTACAAAAAGGTATTATTTAAACAATTTTACAGATGAGAAACCGAGTGAATATTGCAATATGGTCTGTAGTTTACCGGGAAGATGAAAAAAGGTAGTTTTATTCTGGGCGTCTGGGGGTTTGGTCACATAACGGCCGTTTTCGACGCGAAAGTTTAGTGTTTTTCCTAAACCTTTGCGCGGTCACTGTGAACGAACGGCTGGTCGCAAAAAAATCCAATTGGTCTTAAAAGATTCGTAATTATTCAGGTCATTCAAAGATGAAATAAAAATTACACCGTTTCATGAGAATGTTTAGAGATATGACATTGTCGAAATTTCAAAGTTCGTTTTGAACCCCTTCCCCTTGACCTAGGGTTATGAAAAGTTTCGAGGATCATTGTGGGGCTGTCCAAACCCAGAAACCGAATTTTGTAATTTTAGCTTAACGCTAACTGGGCAAAGTGGCACGGACGGCGGACGGCGTACGGCGTACGGGTGACGGACGGATTTTTTTTTTTATTCGATTTTCTGAATCTACGTATCTTGAAACGTAAACCAACGAATTTTGAGGGGGGGTTAAGAAAATTTTTTCTTTGGGCGATTCCAATGGTTCATTATCGAAGATAATAAACCAAAAAACTCTTCAAATTCTTGACACAACGGTTCATTATCTTCTTTGTACAGATCACTCTTCTGTCTAGATCACTAGGTCTAAATGTCTAGATCCTAAATGTTAGATTTATTATTAATATCAATTATCACTAATTATTAACAATTTTATCAAGTACCTAGTGAAAATTATTATAATTTATTGTTAGGTATTAATAATTTGTATTTATTATTAATAATAATTATTATTAATTATGATTAATTAATACTATATAATTCTGGGGTTTTTAATACTACGTCGGCAACAATTTTTCTATAAAAGAAGTACATACCAACAATCATTCGAAATTACCTTCATTTCCGTAGCACGAAACGCACCTCAGAACAACAAACTCGACATCACTTAAGCCATATGATGTTCCAAAGAGCTTGTTAGTA